>JALIGW010000014.1:2486855-2541855 GCA_023053685.1 Diadophis punctatus similis | reverse complement strand
AACTAGTTCGTTTCATTAATTTTCCTCTCTGTGTTTTTTTTAAAGCACTCGGATCTTCAAACCCCAGTAGTAGTTAGAATACAATAGAACAGAGTTGGAGGGGATCTTGGAGGTCTTCTAGTCCACCCCCTGCTCTAGCAGGAGACCCCATACCATTTCAGACAAATGGTTGTCCAATCTCTTCTAGGAAGCCTCTCTGGTTAACTGTACATACCCCAAAGTCCAAGTTGTGATACTAAGTATGATTTATACCATTCAGGGAGCATACAAAAATTAATAATACTTCTTACCGGTAGTTTGCATATACACTTTTCTTATTTGCATTGAAAAAATATACGCACACAGACAAATGTCCATTCTTGATACCCGTACATAGATCAGTATACAGACTTAAATGCCTAGTTCAGAAATATATTTTCTCTTCCTGGGTTGTCTTACCAGGTGAAGAACAATTATAAAAGACCTGCTAATATGGTCTTTTAGGCCTAAACAGCTTTAATACCATTTCCTTATCTCCGATCAATTTTATTATGGACGTCTAATTATATAGAAATGTGAGAATCACAATGTTAGACACATTTAACCTTCTTTGATCTCCCAGCATCCTCTGCACCAAGAGGCTGAAGGAGAGGCCAGGGCTGACGGACTGATAACCGAATGAGTGATTATCCGCCGTGTTAATGGACAATGATATAGGAAATTCTTCCATATGTACGGAATATTAATGAGGAGCTGCACGCGCTAAGATAAGACGTTGAGAAGTTCTTGGGAGCAGTTGCAAGCTCGCTGGGAAAAATAATGCAGTGGGGTGAGGTGCCCAGAATTACACAATCCCTCCCTAGAAAAGGTTGGAGGGGGTTATTTTTGTTGCCTGGGGTGGACAATACAAATCTGAAGGGACCACAGCTCTCTTTTGGCTATAAGAGCAAAGTTCCATGTTACAAAAGGGCTGTAGAACAGACAGAAGCATAAAGTTGGCTTGCTAGAAAGGAGCAGATCATCAGTCACGTCTGCGCAGAGCAGAGATAACTCTTCACATCATTTGGACTTGGACTGCTCAGAAATGAAAAGCCCCAAGTGTGAGCTCAGAAAAACCTAAGGAAATGTTTGTCATAAACACATCCACCCATGCACACCTCCCCAACTACACACACACACACACACACACACACACACCCAACCACAAGGATGGAAAAACAATTGCTGAGATTTGTTAACCAAAAATGGTTGTGATCAACAAATCAAGAAGTAGCTAATTGACTTGAAGGCATACTTAGCTCTAGTATATTTGTAAAGCACCTGTTAATGGGCCAATGGAATTTCATACACACACACACACACACTCCTTACAGATTTGCCCATCCAATAACACCTAATTACCAACAATGGGTTTCTTGAGTTTTCAAGCAGAGGCATAAGATCCTGTTTAAAAAAAACAACTAATGAGGTGTTAGATATCATACTGTCATACTTTTATATCATACCGAGATGTATTAAGTTCCTGCCCTCTTTCTCAGTCATTTTTCAAAGCGGTTTGCAGGAAAACCCTGTCACCAAAGTAGAAATGGTCTTCATGTGAGCTGTTGAAATTAAAACAAAAGGCAGCTGACTTTTAAAAGATGCCTTAGGATAGGTGCAAAAGGGAGCAGAGGACGTGAATCTCAAATACACATTTTCAAGCCAAAGAATTAAAAAAGCAAAAAAATAAAAAAGGAGCAATCGGTTGGGGAGATTGCAAGCAGAATTCATCTCAAATCAGAAGAAATGGAAGTTTTGTTGGGTTTAAAGATTTAGCATTCGCAATAGAGCCATTGCTCACCCATCATCATTTCAAGGAAACGTTCCTCCAACGAAATGGCGATATAAAACTACAAATGTTGAAGCTACAAATGTTAACCTAGTGACTTGCATAACATTCTGGGCAGCTTCACAACATGCAGTCATTTCAGCCTTTCCAGAGAGGAAGTGTGAAGTGTTGCTGCTGAACCCAAACAAAGCCAACATGATGGGGCTGTTAAGCTTTAAATCTCTCCCGGCTCCTTCTGGCTGATGGGCAAATCAAACCCATGATCACTGCTGAGATTTCCAGCAATTTCATAGTCCCACACAAACCTTGCTGTAAATAAGTCAGCCCTTTTAAAAAAAAAGTTTTATTAAGGTTTACTGTAGCATCAAATACAAGGAAAATAAAAATTAAAAAAAAACATGGAAGTGCAAGATAAAGGAGGGGGGAAAAGAAAGGGTTAACTTTTGATACTTTCCAACACAGTAAAATCAATCAGGATAGAGCTGGAAGGGACCTTGGAGGTCTTCTAGTCCAACCCTCTGCTCAAGCATGGGATCTTAGACCATTTCAGACAAGTGGTCTGAAACTCTCTTCTTAAAAACCTTCATTGATGGAGAATCCACAACTTCTGGTGGCAAGCTGTTCCACTGGTTAATTGTCCTCACTGTTAAGGAAGTTTCTCCTTAATTCCAGGTTGCTTCTCTCCTTGGTGAATTCCCATTCATTGTTTCTTGTCCTGCCTTCTGGTGCTTTGGAGAATAATTTGATCCCCTCTTCTTTGTGACAGCCCCTCAAATACTGGAAGACTGCTATCATGTCACCCCTAGTTCTTCTTTTCTCTGCATTTACAATCTCAACTTTTTTTACATTACCTATAATTATTACAAGCCAGTTCTCTAACTACCCCATTATTAAACCTTTTCTTTCTTTTCCTTTCTATTTCAAACATCAAAACCAGAAGCCATATCCCCATAGAAACAGGACCAAATAATATATCTTTTGTTTACATTTTACATGGACAATTTACGCTGCCATCTTAACCAAATCTATTTTTCTCCTGTGGTGGGTAATGGATAGATAGATAGATAGATAGATAGATAGATAGAGAGATAGAGAGATAGAGAGATAGAGAGATAGAGAGATAGAGAGATAGAGATAGAGATAGAGATAGAGATAGATATATAGATACACACACACACACACACACACACACACACACACACACACACACACACAGGTTAATCTTTCTAAACCACTTGTCATCTGTACTAACAAAATCCCCTAAGCTCTTTCAAATCCTTTGTTTAACCTTCAAATGGAAAACCTGAAAAGTTTCTCCCAAAGATGAATATTGAAGAGGTATATTGGAGCCTCAATCAATCAAAGATGCTTTCCTGTTTCTGAAGTGTACTCCAAATTTTCTTTTTAGAAAATTTTTAGAAAGGGTGAGAAAAAAATGCCATGGATATCATCACATTGGGTGTGGGGGAAAGGTGGAAATTGGAAAATAAACCTGGATGAGTTTTGCAAAGCTCAGTTTGATGGGATTTCGGGCAATAAATCTCCCAGGAAGAGGTGTTGAATGGGCCTCCATTCGACCTTCCAGTGGCAGGCAGTTCCACAAGTTAAGCTCAGATTCTATCCACAGATTCCTCTGTTTTGACCTTCCTCGGTCTCCTCTGGGTCCATCCCATAAGGTAGTCTTAGGAAAAGACCTTCCTAATGTCTTCAACAAAAACAGCCCAACTCTGACCCCCCAAAATGACAACTCAGGACCTCCAAAGCCTAAAAAGACCTCACTGCACATTTAGCAAGAGAGAGAGAGAGAGAAAGAAAGAAAAATCACAGTAGCCTTAAACAAAGGGGATTGACTGGATGACCTTCACTTGGTAGAGGCAGATATTTCTCTCCCTGTGCTCACTGAGAATATATCTGCTGAACAAAACTCCGCATTGGCGACAGGAAGGGCATCAGGCCATTAAAACACTCTGCTAGCTCCATTCAGTTGCCCAGACTCCACCCCGCAAGGGATTATGGGGGTCGTTAAAAGAGGATGATGATTGACTGGATGACCTTCAGGTTCCTTCTTCAAAGTGGTCTTCTTTTAAGAGAGAGAGACAGAGACAGAGACAGAGACAGAGAGAGAGAGAGAGGAAAGAGGAGACTTCTGGCTCCTCTCAAGCCAGATGATCCGAGACAGCAGCTAGCTTCCAACGCTCTCCTCCTTTTGAAATGTTAAAAGTTGAGAAACATAATTAAACTTGGAGGGGCATTAACATTTATATAAAATATAAACCCTGTTGCTTAACCTGAAATGCCAAACAAATTACGATGGGGAACATTATATAAAGAGAGAGAGAACGCGCGCAGGAGAAGCCGAAGCAGAAAGGATAGAAGCGTGCTTACTTATCAGGGGTAATATTTGAAATTATTGCTGTTACTACAACTCTAAATTGCGTAAGATGCCTTAAATACGGGGCCCGAACATTTACATACTGATTTCGTGAGCAAAGCAAAAGGTATTTTGCCAGTAACAGCGAAGGACTCAGCAATTTTATTGTCTGAATAATCCTGGTTCGCTCTGATATGAAAATTCAATTATTTTAGAACTGGCCCACTCATTAAATTTTGACAAGGAGGACAGGCACAGGGGGAGCTCGGTGGCTTCGAAGAAAAAAACCGGGGTGCTCGTCTGCTCTCAAGAAGAATTCGAAAATGCAGGATTTTTATAGGACAAGATTATCTGTAGGTGCTCTCTCCCCCTTTCTCTCTCTCTTTCTGAAATGCATTGTAATAACCAACATGGGTAACTTTATAGATACCCAACTTCATTTGCGGTTTTTAAAAAAAACATGTTAAAACACACACACACACACACACACACACACACACACACACACACACACAATCTCCAACCTTCTTACAGGAGTTTTTTTCTCATTTTCTTCTGCTTTCCTTTCCTTTTTTCATTTTCCTTTTATGGGGTGGGACATAGATTTCTACATATTTTTAACCATCTGGGTTATGACCTTTTCCTCTGAGAACTCTTTCACACCATGCGTAATAGTGTTTCTTTTACATTTAGATGAACGGGGCATTCAAAATAACTTTGCATTTGCAAAACACCTGGAGCTACTGTAAATCCATACTTTTTTTTGGGAAATTCCCAAATTCCAATTGTTTTATTCAAAATAACTTTGCACTTGCAAAATACCTGGAGCTAAATCTATACTTTTTTTTTTTTAGAAATTCCCAAATTTCAATTGTTTTATTTCAAGTGTGTACCAGCAGAAGAACCATTACAGCGGTGGGTTGCTGCTGGTTCGGACCGGTTCTTAGAACCGGTAGCGGCGGTGGTGGTAGGCTCCACCCACTCACCCGGGATGCTTCTGCGCATGCACGGAAGCGTCGCATGAGCGTGCACACGAACCGGTGGCAAACTAATTTAGAACCCACCACTGAACCATTAGCCTTATACATTGTTCATGGACAAGTCAGTGTCTATATATATATTGGATTTTCTAAACTGGAAAGCATTAGTTCTGAGACTAAAAAAGCTGAATTTTGCTACCTGTGCAAAATTGCACCAATTATCCTTTGAGAAAAGGCTTCCCAATCATTCTGGCTCTGGCTCATAGCCAGCTTTAAAACAACCCTTTGAGGGACATTTGAATTGGAGAGCGAATTAAAAAGCATTCAAAATGGACCATCCTTCTCTAACCTCATGCCTTCTGGGCAATGCCAAGACGGGTGGACAAAGTCTAAAATTAAAAGATGCAAACAAGAAAGAATGGATGGAAACTAATCAAGGAGAGACCCAACTTGGAATTGAGGAGAAACTTCCTAACACTGAGGACAAGTGGAGCAGAAGTTGCCTCCAGAAGTTGTGGGTGCTTCATCACTGGAGGTTTTTAAGAAGAGATTGGACAGACACTTGTCTGAAATGGTCTAGGGCAGTGTTTCCCAACCTTGGCAACTTGAAGATGTCTGGACTTCAACTTCCAGAATTCCCCAGCCAGCGAATGCTGGCTGGGGAATTCTGGGAGTTGAAGTCCAGACATCTTCAAGTAGCCAAGGTTGGGAAACACTGGTCTAGGGTCTCCTGCTAAAGAAGGGAGCTAGACTAGAAGACCTTCAAGGTCACTTCCAGCTCTATTCTGATTCAATGACTGTTTGATTGATGTGTCATCAAGTCAGTGTCAATAGAACAACAGAGTTGGAAAGGACCTTGGAGGTCTTCTAGTCCAATCCCCTGCTCAAGCAGGAGACCCTATACCATTTGGGACAAAGGGTTGTCCAATATCTTCTTTAAAACCTCCAGTGTTGGAGCACCCACAACTTCTGAAGACAAGCCCTTCCACTGGTTGATTCTTCTCATTCTCAGGAAATTTCTTCTTCGTTCTAGGTTGCTTCTCTCCTTGATTAGTTCCTAGCCATTGCTTCTCCTCTTGCCTTCTGGTGCTTTGGAGAATAGATTGACACCAACCTCATGGATAGATGAACTCCATGGTGATCTGTCACCAACCAGTCTTCCAATGGGACCTCATGTCCATGGTCACTAAGTCCATCCACCTTGTTGCTGGTTGTCCTCCCCTTGTCGTTTCTTTCTTTTCTCTTGACTTAACCCAGGAAGGTAAGTCTCCTTTAATCACCACAAATTTCAACAATAAATGAAAAAGGGACGGCGTGTTTCACATATCAACCCATGAAAACACACACACACAAACAAATTCCTTGTGTGTCCAATCACACTTGGCCAATAAAGAATTCTATTCCATTCTAGTCTATTCTATTGAGAGAGAGAGAGAGAGAGAGAGAGAGAGAGAGAGAGAGAGACAGACAGACAGACAGACAGACAGACAGACAGACAGACAGACAGACAGACAGACAGAGAGACAGAGAGAGAGACAGAGAGAGAGACAGAGAGAGAGAGAGACAGAGAGAGACAGAGAGAGAGAGACAGACAGAGAGAGAGAGAGAGACACAGAGAGAGAGAGACAGAGAGAGAGACAGAGAGAGAGAGAGAGAGAGAGAGAGAGACAGAGAGACAGAGAGACAGAGAGACAGAGAGACAGAGAGAGAGAGAGAGAGAGAGAGGTTCCATTCTACTTGGATCCAAGCTTGGTGGACCTACATTATTCCAGAGAAGAATCACAATATAATTTTCAGAGGTGAAGCTGTTCAAAAGAACCTTGAAAAAAAATACATTAAAGTTTTATTCCTTGAGATTTGGGAGGGAGGGGGTTTCAGGAAAGAATTATCAGTAATCTCCATTTCTTGAAAATAATTGGTTTATCATTTTTTATCCCTCCTTCCCTCCCTCTCTTTCTCTCTTCTAAATTTAATTAACGATTGTGAAGGTCATATGCTTTCTTGATTTCTGATCTATCTGGGGTGTCATTCATTCAGGAAATAGTCTTTCCTTTACCTTGATGGAGAAAAAAAATTTCCCTTACCATTACTATTTATATATATTTATTATCATCAGCCTAAATCAACCCACTGCAGGCTGAAAGCCATGCACCGTCATCTAACAAGCAGGTCCAACCAACAACAAATACAGATAGTTCTTGACTAACGACCAAAATTTATGTTGCTAAGCGAGACATTTGTTAAGTGAGTTTTGTTCCATTTTACGACCTGTCTTGCCACCGTTGTTAAGCGAATCACTGCCGTTGTTTAAGTTAATAACACGGTTGTTAAGTGGATCTGGCTTTGCTGGTCAGAAGGTTGCAAAAAGGGAACCCATGACATACGGGACACGGCAACCGTCGTAAATATGAGTCAGTTGCCACGCTTCTGAGTTTGGATCACGCAACCACGGCGATGCTGCAACGGTCGTAAGTGTGGAAAATGGTCATCAGTTGCTTGTTTTCAGTGCCGTTGAAACTTGGAATGGCCACAAAATGAACGGACGTAAGTCAAGGACTCCCTGCATATGATTTTCCAACTTTTCTGCCTAGAGGAGAGAAAGAGCGACCGTGTTAAAATCTCTCCGAGAAGAACAAAAACCTGGATCTCTGTCTGTCCTGAATTCAACACTTGCAACATTATAAGACATTGGCAAGTCTGTCTGCCTCTCTGTCTCTCTCCTCCCACCTTCCCGTGTATGGGTAGGTGGGTGTGCAGGTATGTGTCTCACTGGAGCCATTTGGAAGGGGACCTTTGAGGTCTTCTAGTCCAGCGGTCACCAACTGGGGGTCCGTGGACCACTGGTGGTCCACAAGAAAATTTTGCTGGAAAAATTATTTGCGTTTTTTTATATTGCACTAAATCAGGGGTCCTCAAACTACGGCCCCTGGGCCGGATATGTGCAATGAACGCTTGTGTTGCTGCAGAGAGTCTTCCCCTTCGGGGTCTTTTTGTGTGGGTCAGATGGGGGCAGAAATTCTGACTTGGAGTCTGCTTTGGCCTCCTGGTGAGGGGCTTTGGGCGAAGGCTGGAGGGAAGCGTCGCTGGTGGCGAAGAGCCGGAGGGCCTTGTTCCAGTGGGACTGCATCATGGCCTGGAACTGGCTGACCATCTCAGCCCGCTGAGCCTCCAGGTGCTGGTACCTGGCCTTGCACTCCCGCAGGTTTTCCCTCTGCTTGGAAAGCCTATGCTCCTAGTCCTCAGTAAGGTGCTTCTGCTGAGCCACCTTCTTGGTCAGATCCAATTTAAACTGAGCTGTTTTGCCAACTCTTTCTCGTGGTGGCTGCTTAGCTCAACAACTGCTTCCTGTTGGGGCCCTAAGGAGCCCAGGCAGGCAGGCGAGGAGTGGCTGAGAGGGGAAGGGGAGTAGAGGCTGGCCAGGCGCCCCTTGACGTGAGTGACATTGAGTTGGCCACGCCCAGCCAGTCACATGACCACATAGCCATGCCCACCCAACCAGTCATTAGGCAGATCATATTAGTGGTCCGCAGGATTTAAAATTATGAATTTAGTGGTCCCTGAGGTCCGACAAGTTGGGGACTGCTGTTCTAGTCCAACCCCCTGCTCAGGCAGGAGACCCTACACCACTCCAGACAAATGGTTATCCAATCTCTTCTTAAAAACTTCCAGTGTTGGAGCATTTACAACTTCTGGAGGCAAATTGTTCCACTGATTCATTGTCCTCACTGTTAGGAAATTTCTCCTTAGTTCTAGGCTTGATTAGTTTCCACCCATTATTTCTTGTTCTACCTTCAGGTGCTTTGGAGAATAGCTTGACTCCCTCTTCTTTGTGGCAACCCCTGAGATATTGGAACACTGCTATCATGTCATCCCTGGTCCTTCTTTTCATCAAATTAGACATACCCAATTCCGGCAATTTACTATTTGGGTTAGTAAGTTCTTTCTAGATAGGCAGACTTTTCTCCTGCGCTACTTTCTGCGGGCTAGAAAGAAAGTGGATTATTTGGATAATGCAATTCAGCCGAGTCCTAAATTGTAACCAGGTTTCTATCGGGACGTCAGGACAATGGGAACGGCATTCATATCCTGGCTTTGCAAAGAGCAGGCAATTAGGTAACTGAAGACTTTTTAAAAAATAACTTGAAAACAGCCATTGAAAACCAGGTAATGTCCCCGGACCTTCTCCGGCGATGTGGGGACTGGCAGCGAATTTCGAGAGGGAAATTACTGACAAGGTGTGCGTTAGTCATATCTGCAAAGCAGAGATCTGTCATTTTTCGGTCATTACGCACAAATGCTGCGGGATTGAATATCTCTTTCCCACAAATTCAGAGGTTTGGAGCGAAGAGAGAGGGACGGTGTAACGTTACCCGCTCAATTGTGATTCGCATTCACCATTCACAGTCCTCCTTTGGCAAAGTCGGGCTTGTGCATCTGCCAAGAAGCGTCTCTCACAAAGGCATCCGGGGACCCTTGGTTTTGCACAACACCAGCGTGTCTCCCCACACACACACACACACCTCCTTCCAGCAGATTTCAGGCTTAATTGGCTAAATGATAGCAAGCCTTTGGAGAGCCCCATTGGATTAAAAACCTTGGAAAAACTCACTCTCTCTTTATTATTATTTCCCAAGACAAAAGGGATATCTTCACTGTGTCCCACATCTCCCCACACGGTATTCTTTTTTAGAATCGAATAGAATTCTTTATTGGCCAAGTGCGATTGGACACACAAGGAATTTGTCTTTGGCACATATGCTCTCAGTGTACATAAAGAAAAAATAAAATACATTCATCAAGAATCATAAGGTACAACACTTAGTGATAGTTATACGTCACTAATAGGCAATGAAATCATACTAGGAAACAAATAAAACAATGTAAAGATACAAGGAACATGGTTATAGTCGTAAGTGGGAAGAGATAGGTACTAGGAAGGATGAGAAGAATAACAGTAATGCAGTCTTAGTAAATAATTTGACAGTGTTGTGGGAATAAGTTGTTTAGCAGAGTGATGGCATTCGGGGAAAAACTGTTCTTGTGTCTTGGTGTGCAGTGCTCTATAGCGTCGTTTTGAGGGTAGGAGTTGAAACAGTTTATGTCCAAGATGTGAGGGGTCTGTAAATATTTTCACAGCCCTCTTTTTGACTCCTGCAGTATACTGGTCCTCAATGGAAGGCAGGTTGGCAGCAATTGTTTTTTTTGCAGTTCTGATTATCCTCTGAAGTCTGTGTCTGTCTTGTTGGGTTGCAGAACCGAACCAGACAGTTATAGAGGTGCAGATGACAGCCTCTATTCCAATAACAGACTTTATTCCAATGAAGATTGGAAATGGCTTGCAGAGATATGCACTCTGGAGCCTATCAAGTACAGAGAAAGTATGAAGTTGCCCTTACAAAGAAATTTTGCAAGATGCCCTGGAAAAATTAATAAAGTGACCTGATGGTCCCTCTTTTCATAAGACTAGACATATCCAGTTCCTGCAACCGTTCTTTATATATTTTAGCCTCCAGTCCCCTAATCATCTTTGTTGCTCTTCTCTGCACTCTTTCTAGAGTCTCAACATCTTTTTTTACATCGTGGCGACTGGATGCAGGATTCCAAGTGTGGCCTTACCAAGGCATTATAAAGTGGAATATACTTTATCCATCCTGCTTTGCAATGCACAATGGCCAAGGAGTTTTAGATGTGTCCATCCAAGTTCACCAACTATCCTCTCTTTCGAGTTGGGAATTATTGGTGGAACTGAGGACTCAACCCAAGGCTGTATTTTATGTCCTATTTTTCACCTGGAGAATTACTTGGCGTCCAACGACTTCTATTTGCTTGGAAAACAGCAACATGCAAACAAGGGTTGGTTGGTTTTCATTTCTTGGAACGGGGCCGTTTTTAACACGGATGTTAACTGTTGACCTGAGAATGCAGATTCTTCCTCTTCCCCCCCAGTTTTCTTTTCTGCCCTGGCTGCTTGCCCTGATCAGATATTTATAATACGCAGAATATCAACAATAGCTTTCATGAGCATATTGTCAACTTCTGTATGAAGCAATCTCCCCTTCAATGATGTGATTCTGGAATGCCGCATCATTTCTTTCTTCCCGCCTTTTGTGCCGGGTCTGGATTCTTGTCTGAATGTCACAAAATGATAACAGGAGAAGTTTTCAATTGTTCATTACGGCTTTTCAGCTGCCTGATTCATTGTTCCTTGGGTCTTTTGGGGAGGGAGGGAGGAGAAAAGGTTGGGAAAGCTGCACACCATCATCAGGTAAGTACGTAAGTGTATATTTTATGTTGCAGAATGCAAGCCAGTATCGTTCTGCAGCTGCCAACGTGGTGGCAGGCCTAATGATGGTTTAGAAGACCATGCATGGACCGTAACAGCATGTTAAGGTGATAGCCAGCATAGAAATCTGTAGAACTTACCTGAGACTCACCTGAGTGTCAATTTCACTCCACAATTGAAAATGAAACACCTCTAAGCAAAGGAATACATTTTAGACAAAGAGGCAAATGTAGCGTTTGGGAGTGAAAATACAATTTGCTTCTCCTAGGAGTTGGCAACAGGTAGTCCTTGAGTTACAACTGCAGTTGGGATGTTGCCAAACAAGAGGGATGCTAAAGGAGTCATGCCCAGATTTTATGGCCATTTTGCTAAAGTTGTTAAACAAATCATTGTGCTTGTTAAGCAATTGACAGGAGGAGGAGGAGGAGGAGGAGGAGGAGGAGGAGGAGGAGGAGGAGGAGGAGGAGGAGGAGGAGGAGGAGGAGAAGTAGAAGAAGAAGAAGAAGAAGAAGAAGAAGAAGAAGAAGAAGAAGAAGAAGAAGAAGAAGAAGAAGAAGAAGAAGAAGAACAACAACAACAACAACAACAACAACAACAACAACAGGAGGAGGAGGAGGAGGAGGAGGAGGAGGAGGAGGAGGAGGAGGAGGAGAAGAAGAAGAAGAAGAAGAAGAAGAAGAAGAAGAAGAAGAAGAAGAAGAAGAAGAACAACAACAACAACAACAACAACAACAACAACAACAACAACAACAACAACAGGAGGAGGAGGAGGAGGAGGAGGAGGAGGAGGAGGAGAAGAAGAAGAAGAAGAAGAAGAAGAAGAAGAAGAAGAAGAAGAAGAAGAAGAAGAAGAAGAGCAGGAGGAGGAGGAGGAAGAGGAAGAGGAAGAGGAAAAGGAGGAGGAGGACTGTGGGGTCCTTGGTGCTCCCTGAGCTTGGTTGGTTTCTTGCAGACCTTTCATGACCCAACTGGGTAACATCATCAGTGCTACATGGAGCACCCTTTCCAGGTTTCCACACTTACCTTTTTTGTAACAGGCCCTCAGATACTTTGCCGGGAGCTACAATTGCTCAGGGTTTTTTTAAAAAATCCGACAGTGTACACAAAAAATGATAACTCTTATCCCTCGAACTCCAGGCAGACACCCTGACATCCCCCCTATTGCTAAGTCGCCTTTCCCCTGCAGCCATTCAAGGTTACCATTTGTGAGCTCAACCCTTCCTGCCTAGAAGGATTATCAGTTCTTCTGGCTGGAGAAAAATTCTGGACCTTCTAGGTTTCCCCCCCCTCCCCTTTTAAAACCAGGAAACCAACTTTAATTAAACTATCAGTAACTGGACTTAATTATCCTCGACAGTATTTAATTAATGTTTTCATAGACCCTTCACGCAATTAAGGCTCCTTTAATAAGACCTTCTGTGACATTAAGACGTACGACCTTTATCTCCCTTATCAAGCCACCGTTGACAATTCAGATTTGTCATTTTTTTTTTTTTTTTTTTTTGCTAAAAGGGGTCCCTTTGAGCTCAATAGAAGCCGGGGCCGAGAAATTTAATCTGCAAATGTTTGTTTCTCCCTCCCGCCCACCCCATCTTTCTCAAAGTCTAATAAGTCAAGCCATTTAATTAGCAGCGGGGAGGACAACTGTATTCTTCTTTGCTCCTAATTATCAATAAAAAGAGAATATCCCTCAGAATCAGAGGTTTGCGCCTGCGTGGGGAAGAGCAACAAAAGGTGATTGCTAGCAATCTTTGATTGATCATGGCAAGGGATTTAGTTCTTAAGAACGGGGAGGGAGGGAGTCGGCCCATCCTATTCATAATATTCCCGTGGTCCTTTGGAGAGTAAAACAAAGCTTTTGTTTCTTCCCTAAATGAATTAATGACTTCTTAAAACAGAGGCCAGAGGGCCTATTGCCAGGAATCCCATCGTTACAGAACACGTTACGGGATGGGCAGTCCTCGGCCTTACGACCACAAGTGACATCCGTTCAGCGGGAAAAAAATGTGTGAAGTGAGTTCGGCTCCACGTCACGACTTCTCTCGCCGCAATTTGTGAAGTCAATCCCGACAGTTGTTCAATTCGTAACACGGCAGTTCGGGGAATCTGGTGGACGTTGCGGGTCAGAAGATCGCAAAAGGGGGGTGGTCACGTGACACACACACACACAGACCCCTGGGACTCTGCGACCGTCGTAAATCTGAGTCGGTTGGCAAGCGTCCGAATTTCGATCGCGTGACCACGGAGGTTTCAAAAAGTTTGGAAAAGGGTCATAAGTCATTGTGTGGACATGGGGGCCCGTTGTAACTTTCAGTGGTCACTAAATGAACTGTTGTAAGTCGAGCGCCAACTGTATCTTTTCCAGGACCTGAAAGGTAGACAACTTCTCTAAGTCATAGGTGAATCCATATTTGACCATAGTTTTGAAAAATGGGAATCCTGCTTTCTGGAAACTACCATATTTTTCAGAGTATAAGACACACCAGATTATTAGATGCACTTTAGTTTTGGGGGAGGAAAATAGGGGAAAAAATCTACCTACCAGGTATTCATCTGGCTAGCGTCCTTAGTCTGGTCAGCTTCAGCACATTATTTTATCCCCTGGTTAGGAATGAAAACAAGCCTGCAAAGACTTAGGGCTGGAAAAAACTACTTCGGAGGGAGTAGGAAGCAGGGAAGATCGTTGCACCTCATTAGGGCTGGAAAAAAAAAGCTTCGAAAAAGCTACATTCGAAGTATAAGACGCACCCAAATTTTCAGCCTCTTTTAGGGAGGAAAAAGGTGCGTCTTATACTCCGAAAAATACGGTAGTTTTTCAGAAGATCCCTCAGGTTCAAGAAAGCTTCAGTTGAAGTTTAGAAGAGTCATCTGAAGCCATGCTCTCACCTTCCAGATACCCAAAAGGGCTTTCACAACTGTCCAGAAGCATCTTTCCACCAGAACGAAGCATCCCGTCAAACTGACCCAGCCAGTTTTGAAGCTGCGATTTGAAGCATCACTCACCCAACTCCCTTCCCAGCTTCCAGGCTCCTTGCCCTGTGGTCCAATTGGACAAGATTAAAGAGATTACAAAGAAGTTTCCGTTGATGGATTCGCTAGTTAGCCTCCTAAATGCTGGTATAATGAGGAGGCTGTCACTTTTGATCTGGGGAAAACCTTCTGCCTATTTTTGGCAGGTGTTTGAGAAGCTATTAATTGAAGCTGCTGGAAGGCCCCAACACTGAGTTGATGGGAGGTCTGGAGTCTGTGGAAATTTCTCTCTTCTCTGGTTAATTGTTCTCACAGTCGGGAAATATAGAATAGAATAGAATAGAATAGAATAGAATAGAATAGAATAGAATAGAATAGAATGGAATGGAATGGAATGGAATGGAATGGAATGGAATGGAATGGAATGGAATGGAATGGAATAGAATAGAATAGAATAGAATAGAATAGAATAGAATAGAATAGAATAGAATAGAATAGAAACAAGTAAAAATAGAATAGAATAGAATAGAATAGAATAGAATAGAATAGAATAGAATTGAATTGAATTGAATTGAATTGAATTGAATTGAATTGAATTGAATTGAATTGAATTGAATTGAATTGAATTGAATTCTTTATTGGCCAAGTGTGATTGGACACACAAGGAATTTGTCTTGGTGGATATGGTCTCAGTGTACATTAAAAAAAAGATACGTTCGTCAAGAATCATAAGGTACAACACTTAATGATAGTCCGGGTACAATCAAATCATATTAGGAACCAGTCAATATAAATCCTAAGGATACAAGCAACAAAGTTACAGTCATACAGTCATTAGTGGGAGGAAATGGGTGATGGGAACGATGAGAAGATTAATAGTGGTGCAGACTTAGTGAATAGTTTGACAGTGTTGAGGGAATTATTTGTTTAGCAGAGTGATGGCGTTCGGGGGAAAAACTGTTCTTGTGTCTAGTTGTTCTGGTGTGCAGTGCTCTATAGTGTCGTTTTGAGGGTAGGAGTTGAAGCAGTTTGTGTCCAGGATGTGAGGCGTCAGTAAATATTTTCACAGCCCTCTTTTTGACTCCTGCAGTATACAGGTCCTCAATGGAAGGCAGGTTGGTAGCAATTGTTTTTTCTCCTTAGATTTCTCTTTAGATCCAGGTTGCTTCTCTCACTGAGTAGTTTCCATCCATTGTTTTTGGTCTTGCATTCTGGTGCTTTGGAAAATATGTTGACCCCCTCTTCTTTGTGGCAGCCCCTCAAATATTGGAATACTGCATCCCAAGAACTTTCTCCCTTCCTCTCTCTCTCTCTCTCTCTCTCTCTCTCTCTCTCTCTCTCTCTCTCTCTCTCTCTCTCTCTCTCTCTCTCTCTCTCTCTCTCTCTCTCTCTCTCTCTCTCTCTCTCTCTTTCCTGTCCTACTCCTGTTTTTGCTCATCCTTCTGCTAAAACACATTTTGTTTGTGCCTGGTCTTTGGCACTGAGCAGGAGGCTGGTTGAGTCTCATGGTGATGGGCACTTAAGCTTAATGAGAACATTGGCTAATCAACAAGTTTAAGTTCAGATAGGACCTTCTGAAGTTGGGCCATCTCAGGAAACCCCCAGGGGACAATTACCTGCCCATAGATAAAGATCAGTTACATGGTGGTAAGATAAATCAAAGCCTCCACAAAGCCTCTTGTTAATAGTGCCCTTGACTTTCCTGGGCAAAATGAAAATAAGGAATTTGGATGTCTTAAGAAGAAATGAGGTAGCTTAAATGATTTTTGACCTCTTCCCTTAAAGGGGCAGTTCCTTTAAACTGGACTCGGACTGGGCAACCTTTTGAATAAAGGGGCTCTTCAGTCAAAGGGCAACTCTACACCCTTTTTCCAGCCAACCATAGAATTCAACCTTCTCCATTTTTACATTTCTTGAGTGCCCTTGTAACTTTGAATAGTCACTAAATGAACTGTTGTAAGTCAAGGACCACCTGTATTGGACCACAAGGCTCATCATGGGTGACCCTGTAGGTCTCAGGGGAGATGATTATGGGCGTTGTAAGTCCCACACCTTTTCCAAGATTGAGAATGGGGTGGAGCACCAAGTTGTATCCTGCATGTTAATAAAACCAGAACTTTGAGAAATACTGTACAGAGGAGAGAGAGAAAGAGGGGGGGGAAGGAGGGGGGGAGATAGGGAAAGTGGAAGAGGGAGGAGGAGGGAGAGGGAGGAGGGAAAGAGGGAAAGAGTGGGAAGGGAGAGAGAGAGGAAGAAGGAGGAAGAGGGGGAAGAGGGAGAGGACAGGAGAGGGGAGGAAGAGAGGGAGAAGGAGGGGGAGAGAGAGGGAAAGGGAGGGGGAGGGAGAGAGAGTGAGAGGGAGAAGGAGGGAGAGAGAGGGAAAGAAGGAGAGGGAGGGAGGGAGAGGGGGGAGAGCAGGAAAGAGGGAGAGAGAGAGGAGGGAGAAGGAGGGACAGAGGGAGGGACAGAGGGAGAGGGAGAGAAAGGGGAAGTGGGAGGGAGAAAGAGGGAGAGGAGATGGAGAGAAAGAAGGAGAAGGAGGGAGAGGGAGAGGGAAGGAGAGAGATATATATATAGATACTGTTTTCTTTTCTTTATCAAACATGTCGACACTGGTAATAAAAGCAGAATATCAAGAGAAGCCACCGATTCGGGGAGGAAGAGCGACACAGCGAGAACGAAGGGGATGAAAGAGCTCAACTGTTGGCAAGAAGTTTATCAAGAGTGACAATTCTCACACTGCTTAATCAAACAGCAAAGACAAGGAGCAGCAGAGACGGAGAGCCGCTCGGTTTGGGGGAACAATAAAAGCAAACAAGCTGTCTTGTCAGGACATGTCACTGTGTCAACTTACGAGCTGCTGAATGCCTGCAACCGGCCGAGGGACGGAGAATCAGGAGCAGACTTTCCAGGAAGAATTAATTCTTTCCCACCATTATTCCAGCCAGGAGCTCAAAACTAAGGATCTGACTTTGGCCAACCAAAAACTGGTTTGTTTTTCAACCTCGAAAGGAAGAAACAAACACAAAGTTATGTCCCGAGCAAATGTGCTGGGTTCAGAGACACTAAGCCATGGTTCCCTCCCCCCCCGCTAATCCTGATTGGCTGAATAAGTCACGATGACATCATTGGGTTGATGCCTTCTTAGGGCTTCCCAACCAGCTCACAAAATAGATTCACAACAGAATCAAAATCAGAATAGAGCTGGAAGGGACCTTGGAGGTCTTCTAGTCCAGCCCCTTGCTCAAGCAGGGGATCCTGTACCATTTCAGATAAGTGACTGTGTAGTCTCTTCTTAAAAACCTCCAGTGATGGAGCACCCACAACTTCTGGTGGCAAGCTGTCCCACCGATTCATTGTCCTCACTGTTAGGAAGTTTCTCCTTACTTCTAGGTTGCTTCTCTCCTTGAATTCTTTCCATCCCTTGTTTCTTGTGCTGCCTTCTGGTGCTTTGGAGAATAAGTTGACTCCCCCTCTTCTTTGGGGCAGCCCCTCAAATACTGGAATACAGTACTTCTTTCACGTCAACCCTTGTCCTTCTTTTCTGTTGACTAGCCAAACCCAAATCCTACAACCGTTCTTTTTTTTTTTCCTCAAACATTTTTTATTAAATGATTAAGTATTGTAAAATACAAAATATAAAAACGAATAGAGGAACATTAAGGAAGGGAGGGAAAGGGAAAAGAGGTGAGGAAGGATAGGAGAAAGAAAAGAAAAAGGAAGCATTGACTTACGACTAAATAAGGCATTAGCATCAAGTCACAACTTTTTGTTTTTCCATCGTAATACGAACAAGTCATTTTTATAAAGATCTATCAGTCTAATCCATAAAACCCAAAGTCAAAGTTACATTCTTTTCCACCTCAAGCACAAAACGCAGAAGCGATTTCCATGTGGCAACACTACAACTGTTGTTCTTCATAGGTTTTAGTCTCTGGGCCTTTGATCACTTTCGTTGTTCTTCTTTGCATTTTTTTTCCAAACTCTCAATCAGGGGTGAGGCTGCTGGGGGTTCGCAGGGGTTCGGGAGAACCTCTAGCTAAGATTCTATGCAGTTCGGAGAACCCCCAAATCCCACTCCTGGCTGGCCCCACTCACCCCTCCCCTCCCAGGAGTCCCCACGCGGCCTGTTTTGGATGCAGGTAAGTGGAGGGCAGGCGCGGAGGCTCAGGGAGGGTGAAAAACGGGTCTACTGGAAGTTTGGGAAGGCCGGAAACGGGAAGGCTGTTTTTGCCCTCCCGGAGGCTCGAGGAAAGCCTCCAGAGCCAAGGGAGGGCAAAAACGTGCCTCCCTCCGCTCGCCATGGTGCAGGAGGCCATCTGGGCCACGCCCACCATGGCCACGCCCACCCTGCAACCGAGCAGAGAATCCCTTGCTAAAATTTTTGAAGCCCACCCCTGGTCTCAGTCTCCTTTTTGTAATGGGGCGACCAAAACTGGGTGCAGTATTCCAGGTGTGGCCTTCTTACTAAGGCTTTATAAGGCGGTACTAATACTTCACGTGGTTTTGATTCTACGCTTCTGTTTGTACAACCAAGGATTGTATTAGCGGAAATGGGATCGCGTCTACTTGATCCTTTCAGGAAATCGGTTTGAAGGAAGCATTTTGCAGACATGGTGGGTTCCATGCAGCTCCTCGGGCCTCCAGCTGGGGATGATGGGAAATGTGGTCCCTTACAACATGGGCTATTCCAAATGCGAATACAAGTGTCCTTGCCTTACGGCCACAATTGAGCCCAAAATTTATGTTGCTGAGTGAGAAATTAGTTCAGCGAGTTTTACCCCGTATTACGACTTCCCTTGTCGCGTTTGTTAAGTGAATCACTTCAGATGTTGAGACTCTAGAAAGAGTGCAGAGAAGAGCAACAAAGATGATTAGGGGACTGGAGGCTAAAACAAATGAAGAATGGTTGCAGGAACTGGGTATGTCTAGTCTAATGAAAATAAGGATTAGGGGAGACATGATTGCAGTGTTCCAATATCTCAGGGGTTGCCACAAAGAAGAGGGAGTCAAGCTATTCTCCAAGGCACCTGGGGGTAGAACAAGAAGCAATGGGTGGAAACTAACCAAGGAGAGAAGCAACTAGAACTAAGGAGAAATTTCCTGACAGTGAGAACAATTAATCCATGGAACAGCTTGCCTCCAGAAGTTGTGAATGCTCCAACACTGGAGGTTTTTAAGAAGATGCTGGATAACCATTTGTCTGAAGTAGTGTAGGGTTTCCTGCCTAAGCAGGGGGTTGGACTAGAAGACCTCCAAGGTCCCTTCCAACTCTGTTATTCTATTTTCTATTCTATTCTATTCTATTCTATTCTATTCTATTCTATTCTATTCTATTCTATTCTATTCTATTCTATTCTATTCTATTCTATTCTAGTAACAGGGTTGTTGAGTGAATCCGGGCTTCCCCTTTGACTTTGCTTGTCAGAAGGTGGCAAAAGGGGATCCCTGGCCTCCAGCTGGGGTTGATGGGAGATGCAGTCCCTTGGCTGCCCTAGGGAGCTAATTAGTCTTTTGTTCTGCTCCAAATGCATCTAGTTAGTCTTTTGTTAAAGCTGAGGCAAGTCCTTAGTTCCTTGACTAGTCTAATCTGCCTTTTTGTTGCTGGGTCCCCGTTTATAACCTCAATTTATTTATTTTTCATTTATTTGTTCGTTTGTAAAAATTACTAGCTTCCCATCTTGCCAATCGGTAAACCCTTCCAGAGACAACATGTTACACTTTCATTGATTAACTGGGCCAACTTACCCATCACATATCTGCTCCGGCGTGTTTTAGAATTATGAACTTAACTCAATGACTTTTCTTTTCTTTTTTAAACAAATCTGGGCAATGAATTTGGCAAAAAGTTTTTGCTATTTCAAAGCTGGGATTTGTTTACCTGCCGTCATCTGCATCTTAGTTTCTCAAGAATCTCTTTCACAGTTATTCCCTTTTTCTCAACATCTTCAATAAAAACACCCATTTCTCAGTTAGGTGTTATTTCCAAAATGTTATTCAACCAAATTGCTAGATTTTTTTTAAATTATTATTTTTTAGTTTCCTGGGGTTCTATATCGAATGCAAAGGCATAATAAAGGGAATATTTTACCTGAATTCCTAACCTTTAGGAATCCCACCATCAAGCAACTTAATTTTTTTTTTAAAAGGGGGTGTTTGAAATGATCAATTAATCAATTAGAGAAAGAAGAAGGGAAAAATCTGGGACTCTCCTAGCTCTTTTAAAAGGCGAATGCAAATTTTTTTTTAAAAAATCTTGGCACACATAAAGAAAAGACTAATGGCTCATTTAAATTCACAACTTTAAAACTGTGTATGCATGCACCCATCAGGGTACTGATTCAGCATGCAAATGTTGTGTGTGCCATTAGCATTATGCAAGATTAAGTATCCAGAGGTAAGTGGACAGGCAGTTGACCTCCCTGGAACTTTTTTGACTGTAAATTTAGTTAAAATTGACTATATTACAGGGTTCAGTTACCACTGGGGCTCTGGAATTTTTCTGGAGGGATATTGCTCCCACTTATTAAAATCAACTATTTGCTAACATGAGCTAGGATTGGAGGCTGCGAACTGTAGTTCAAATAAAGCCACCTTCTTTTAAGGATTTTGCATGAAGGTATTGTAGAGTGCCCAGATACCTTTGATCCAAAATCAGGACAGTTTTTTAAAAAATAGCACTTCTCAAGATAACGTTTATTACTCCAACAAAGCCAATAAAACATCATATTCACACGTATTTACTATTAGATGATATCTTATTCAGCAAATTTTCGTCGCCCAAAATCTTTTTATACATTTCGCCACACGATGAAGAAGAATGATTTATTTTAATTTGAAGCACTAAAACTAAGAAAACATTTACAGTATTTTAAATAATTTATCACAACCCTGAAAGAAAGCATTAAAATATTACACACTGAAAATGCACACGGAATTTTCCGTAACAATACATAAGAGAATCTGCCTGAAAATGAAGCGATTGAACTAAAACACAAGTAGTGCAAACATACTTTCATTTAACGTTCATCTTGATTATCCTAAAATTTTACAGAAGTTCAGGACAAATCAGGACGGGAACTCGAATTTCAGGACAAAATCAGGACATTTTTAGAATCAGGACAAGCTTCTAAAAATCAGGACAATCCTGATAAAATCAGGACATCTGGGCACCCTAAGGTATTGGCATTGCTGGTTGCATTTGCTTGAGACAATTTCAACGTAGTTGTGTGGTAGGTCTTGTGGACCTTCAGGAGTCCTGACTCAGGACAACTAGAAGCACAGGGCCCCGGAGTTGTCTTGGCAAGCTTTATTTTTTTTTTCAAAAGTGGTACCTTCTTGCCGGTGTCTTCTTCCTAGGGCTAGGAAATCAGTCATGGTGTTGCCCTCATGTTGTCACCACGTTGCTTCTTCTGGCGTTTCCTTCCTACGCCTAGTTGAAATGTCAGCACTTGGTCTCTGTAGAGGAAAGCTAGGTTCAGTAGGAGACGCCTTTTCGGATGAACAATTTTACGCAAAGAAATAGGACAGACTGTCTGTGGTCCACAACAGACATAAAAGACACCGGACTCAAGAGCTTCCGTGCCCCTCAGCAAGAAGAACTATTGATGGTTGAAGGTTCATCACAGCTCACTTTTATTTTGTTGGTTGGTTGGTTTCAGTTTATCAGCTAACCTTAACAAATTAACAGAACTGGAAGGGTCCTTGTAGGTCATCTTGTCCAACCCCCCGCCCAAGCAGGAGACCCTACACCTTTTCTGACAGATGGCAGTCAAGTCTCCTCTTGAAAGCCTCCAGTGATGAAGCTCCCACAACTTCCGAAGGCAACTTCTGTTCCATTGGTTAATTGTTCTCACTGTCAGAAAATTCCTCCTTATTTCCAAGTTGAATCTGTCATTGATCAGTTTCCATCCATTGTTCCTTGTCTGGCCTTCAGGTGCTTTGGAAAATAGCTTGACCCGCTCCTCTCTGTGGCAGCCCCTCAAATATTGGAAGACTGCTATCATGTCTCCCCTGGTCCTTTTCTTCACTAGACTAGCCATGCCCAGTTCCTGCAACCGTTCATCGTATGTTTTAGCCTCCAGTCCCCTCCTCATCCTGGTTGCTCTTCTCTGCACTCTTTCTAGAGTCTCAACATCTTTTTTATAGTGTGGTGACCAAAACTGGATGCAGTACTCTAGGTGTGGTCTTACTAAGGCTTTATAGAGTGATATTAGTAACCTCTCCAATGGCTTCCAAGTTTAGCATGTAGAAGAACACTTCAGATTGAGGAAATCTCCACTACCTTATGGGATTGTTGGATATAAATTTCATACAAGGAAGACCTAAAAAAAAGAAAGGAAGGAAACTCCCCCTTGATGGTGATTGCAGCTTCTCAGATAAAGAATGGCCTGAATTCCTTGGAGATTTTTTTTTTTTTTTTTTTTTGCCTAGAGGGACTGAGTAAAAGCACTGATTTACATAAGGAAACAAGTGACCTTAGATCCGGATTATAGGACATGAGACTCACAATTCTGGGTGGCCACACAAACACATATAAACGCACACATCCTATGATAGTGGAGGGAAAAACCACTAGAGTTTTCCTGTTTTCCATCCGGAAAAAAATTGGGGACAGCCCTTGAAGGCATCTTACCCATGTCTGCTACAAAACTATGGAGAAAATGTAGCTCCAAGTCATTTGCTCATCGGACACACATCTTGGCTAGTTCAAATTCTGTGGTTGAAGGGTGACCATATTGGAATTGATTGATTGATTGATTGATTGATTGATTGATTGATTGATTGATTGATTGATTGATTGATTTGGTTGGTTTATGGATTTATTGCCACGTGTTTTTATTTTGTACTTTGGAAGAAGACAGCAGGATCAAAGATGCAGGATAGGAAATTAAATGCAACAAAGAGTAAAGGAAAAAGGTCCCCTGACCTGCATTTCAAGGCAAATTCAGTTCACTAGATTATTCTCGAATTGATAGAATATTTGTAGCTCAGGGTTGAACTGTGGGGTCCTTGGTGCTCTTTGAGGTGGGTGGTTTTCTTGTAGACATGTCATGACCCAGTCAGGGAACATCATCAGTACTAGAAGGGAATGGGGTTTGTGGAGAGGAGGAGGAGGAGGAGGAGGAGGAGGAGGAGGAGGAGGAGGAGGAGGAGGAGGAGGAGAGGAGGAGGACTGTGGAATCCTTGGTGCTCTTTGAGCTTGGTGATTTCCTTGCAGACATCTCATTACCATGCTAAATAACATCATCAGTGCTAGAAGACAGTGAGGTTTGTAGAGAGGAGGAGGAGGAGAACAACAGTAACAACTATGGAAACCTTGGTGCTCTCTGACCTTGGTTGTTTACCTGCAGACATTTTATTACCCAACTAGGTAACATCATCAGTGCTAGAAGGGAGTGGAGTTTGTGGAGAGGAAAAGGGGGACTGTGAATCCTTGATTGTTTTCTTGCAGACATCTCATTACCCAATTAGGTAACATCATCCATGCTGCCTATTCTAGAACTATTTCCATCCTCTCTCTCTCTCTCTCTCTCTCTCTCTCTCTCTCTCTCTCTCTCTCTCTCTCTCTCTCCTCTCTCTCTCTCTCTCTCTCTCTCTCTCTCTCTCTCTCTCTCTCTCTCTCTCTCTCTCTCTCTCTCTCTCTCTCCTCCCCCCCCTGGGAAGGCCTTAGTATATCCACCTTCTCTATTGGGTGAGTTTTTTCCCCCACCCCCACCACTCTCTTCATCACGTCATTATCTGGCTATGACTTATTCAGCAAAAGCCCATCATGCAGAACACGGAGCACTGATAAATTGTTTCTAAAATCTGGCTTTAAAAAAAAACTCTCACTCAAAACAAACCCTGGCTTTGTTCAATGCGTGAACCCAGTTTGTTCCTGTGCGGTAGGGAAAGCCAAGATGCATTCTTCCTTTGCACCATCACCCTCTCCTCTCAGGGTGATTAATTAATAGTCAGGAACAGAAGAATCCAGTTCACAGAATGCCTAAGTCAAAATGGCCCAGATCTCTGGATATTCTTTTAAGGATGCAACAGTTAATATTGGCTGGGGGGGGGGCTGGGGGGAGGTTGTGTTTCCCCCTCGTGCCAAGTCTTCTGCGAAATGAATGGCCGTAATTGAAAAAGCAAGGCACTCCACACACAAATACACACACACACACACACACACACACACAGAGAGAGAGAGAGAGAGAGAGAGAGAGAGAGAGAGAGAGAGAGAGAGAGAGAGAGAGAGAGAGAGAGAGAGAGATTACAGAAAGAGGTGTTGTCAAGAGCCAAGCCGCCACCCACCCACTCCCGACCCCCATTCTCACTTCCCTTACAGGCTAAGCTTCTATTGTGTGTCCTTGCGAGCTAATTTCTTCCCTGATCAAAAATGCCCCCCTACCTTCTCTGAAAATGTAGTAATAACTAATTCATCCCCGCGGGCTTTCCATTCTGTAGCTTTCCTTTTTATTTATATAAATTGTTATATCTGCCTCTGCTCTTCGTCTCAGGAAAGAAAGAAAGAAAGAAAGAAAGAAAGAAAGAAAGAAAGAAAGAAAGAAAGAAAGAAAGAAAGAAAGAAAGAAAGAAAGAAAGAAAGAAAGAAAGAAGAGAGGATGGAAGACAGGTAGGAAGGAAGAGAGAAAGAAGGAGGGAGGGAAGGAAGGGAAAGAAAAGAAAGAAAGAAAGAAAGAAAGAAAGAAAGAAAGAAAGAAAGAAAGAAAGAAAGAAAGAAAGAAAGAAAGAAAGAAAGAAAGAGAAAGAAGAGGGATGGAAGACAGGTAGGAAGGAAGAGAGAAAGAAGGAGGGAGGGAAGGAAGGAAGGGAAAGAAAGAAAGAAAGAAAGAAAGAAAGAAAGAAAGAAAGAAAGAAAGAAAGAAAGAAAGAAAGAAAGAAAGAAATCATTTACAGCCTCTTTAATATCAATTAAAGTAGATTACATTTAATCAAGTATCCCTTTTCAGAAATCTCAATTGCCTGGGATGGGGTTAAAGGGGAGGGACCATTTCAAAAGACTAGGACCCCCTCCCCCTCCCAGCATGTGGGCATACATATATGGGAATTAAATTTTCACTAATGGAGAATTTGCTTTCCTTCTTAGGTTTGGCCAATTAAGAGTCTGATGTCAATAAGCCATAACATCGATAAACATAACCGTTCCTGGACCAGCGAGAGGTTTCCCGGTCCAGGAGCAGAAGGGCTGTTGTTCCAAATAAGACAAGCCAGAGCAAAGGGCTTGCAAAGGGCTGACTTTGGAATGTGTGAAGGTAAGGAGGGCAGAATTTCTTTCCTCCAGGCAGGGAAGTAAACACTCAACTTCTCAGGAACCTTTTTTTAACCATCAAAAGCAAGTCCAATGATCCCCATGGAGAGACAAGGCAGAATGGGGTGGGTGGGGGTGAGGGTAACATTTTCCGAAGCAAAAATTAGCAGCTTCAGAAAAACACGCCACTTGTTTTCCACTTGTAGACAATGAAAAGCTAAAATGCATTTCCTCCAGAGGATAGATACATTCTGGAGCACTTAAAAGTTGTGAGGGGCTCCTTGGTGCTCTCTGGGCTTGGTGGTTTTCTTGCGGACGTTTCATTACCCAGCTGGGCAACATCCTCAGTGCTAGTCACTGGGATCACACATTGTTAGGACTAGCACTGATGATGTTACCTAGTTGGGTAATGAAACGTCTGCAAGAAAACCACCAAGCTCAAGAGAGCACCAAGGATCCCATAGTCATTCATCACCACCACCACCACCACCTCCTCCTCCTCCTCCTCCTCCTCCTCCTCCTCCTCCTCCTCCTCCTCCTCCTCCTCCTCCTCCTCCTCCTCCTAGCACTGATGATGTTACCTAGTTGGGTAATGAAACGTCTGCAAGAAAACCATCAAGCTCAGAGAGCACCAAGGATCCTATAGTCATTCATCTCCTCCTCCTCCTCCTCCTCCTCCTCCTCCTCCTCCTCCTCCTCCTCCTCCTCCTCCTCCTCCTCCTCCTCCTCTTCCTCCTGCCCTGATGATGTTACCTAGTTGGGTAATGAAACGTCTGCAAGAAAACCATCAAGCTCAAGAGAGCACCAAAGATCCCATAGTCATTCACGACCACCACCACCACCACCACCACCTGCCCCTCCCCCCTCCTATATTCTAGCACTGATGATGTTACCTAGTTGGTAATGAAACATCTGCAAGAAAACAGCTCAGAGAGCATCAAGGACACCTCACTTCAATCCTTAGCTACAAAAATTCTCCTTTATTGGTACTTAAAGTTGTATCCTTGCCTGGAAATGGATCTCTATCAATAAGGTGGGCAACTTTGAAGTTCCCTTCCTGAAATGAGAAGCTAATTTCCTCCTCTTTGAATAGACTTTTAGCTTTGTTGGCCAATGGGTCCTTGTTTGGGACAATGCCAAAAGGCACCTGGCCTTTGCTGTTTCTTGAAGATGTTTCCCCTCTCATCCAAGGAGCTTCTTCCATTCTTCTTCAGTCAGAATCTCCATAGACAGGTCTCTTGCTTGAGAAGGGAGTTGGACTAGAAGATCTCCAAGATCCCTTCCAGCTCTATTCTGATTGATTGATTGGATTGATTGATTGATTGGATTGATTGATTGGATTGATTGAGTTTTTGAGAACATGTTAGTGTCATTCCCATATTTAAAAATAGACCTCCAATAGCTCATCACCTACTTTCTTTTTCTTCTCTTTTTTTATAAAGTTTTATTAATTTTCTACTATTACATTTAATTAGTGCTTATTCAAACATCCTGTTGTCTGGGTTGTTTTGTTTGCTTAACAATACAAATGATATTCCTAATCTTTACCCCCCTTTTTTCCAGCCATTGATAAAATAAATTCCATTCTTTGGTAGTATTCTGTATCTTCTTTCTGTTTAATCTTCAATATAAGTCTGTCCGTTTCTGCACAGTCTTCATTATCTTCTTCATTATCTCTTCATCTGGTGGTATTTCCTCATTTTTCCAACTCATCACCTACTTTCAATCCACTTGCACATCAAGGGACTAATTCTCACCCAAGTCAGTCCCTAAACTGCTATCTTTCTAGCTGCAGGTATTTTGCTGCTATCTCTGATTATTCCTCCAGCCCAGCCATCAACCTTTCTAGATTCTCCGCCTTTGTCAAACAGATTGAACTTTGCCTGGGGCATATTGAAAAGAGATGTCTTAAGAGTGGCCCTTTGAAGCTCCCACTTTCATCTCGCTTTAGCGGACCTTCTCTTTGGAAAAGAGAACTTAAAGAACTTCCATACTTTTTTTAAAAAAAAGGGAAGCAACTACAGGTAGTCCCCGACTTACAATGGTTTACTTAATGACCATTCAACTTTCAATGGCACTGAAAAAAAAACAAGAGTTTATGACAGTGGTGAAATCTACTTACCTTTCCTACCAGATCGGAAGTGCACGCTTTGCGCGTGCGCTTTTTCATCCTCTGTGCATGTGCAGAAGGCCTTACGCATGCACAGAGGGTTTAAAAAAGAAAATAACGGTGTATCCGGGTGGGTGGGTGGAGCCTCGTGCTGCTGCCGCTACCCGTTCTCCGAACCACCGACGCCCGCCACTACCGGTACGCCTGAACTGGGCTGAACCAGTGCCATTTCACCCCTGGTTTATGATCATTTGACTTATGACCTATGATCATTTTTCACACTTACAATCTTTGTAGCCTCCCCATGATTAGGTCATCAAAATTCAGACGCTGGTTCATACTTATTTATTATTTATTTTATTTATTTTGCTGTTCTTATATGCCGCCCTACTCCCTGGCGACCTTCTGACCAGCAAAATCAATGGGGAAGCCACTTAAGAACCGTGTTGCTAAAATTTATCAACTGCCACGATTCGCTTATCAACCGTGGCAAGAGATGTCCTAAAACGGGACAAAGCTCACTGAACAATTGTCTCACCCTTGTAAAAGCAGGGGGTTGGACTAGAAGACCTCCAAGGTCCCTTCCAACTCTGTTGTTGTTGTTGTTGTTGTTGTTGTTGTTATTGTTATTGTTATTATTATTATTATTATTATTATTATTATTATTATTATTATTATTATTATTATTATTATTATTATTATTATTATTATTATTATTATTATTATTATTCACAAAAACGGTAATACACAGTAAACGAGATTTATATGCTGGATTTCGTATCACTATATCACAAGTCGAACACTTCCCAAGCGTCTAGGACTGTGTGATGTATTTTCGTATGATGCGCGCAGATCCAAGTACGGTGGCCTTTTGCAACTGACAGATCGTGATTTTGTCAATGTTTATATGTTTTCAAATGCCGGCTAAGGTCTTTTGGCACAGCACTATTAATGTTTATATGTATATTCTTTATATTTATATTCTTTGCTGGTCATTTGTATTCTTCCACGAGAAGCCAAACGTCTTCAAACTATAACAAGAAAGTCCAGTTGGCTCTTGAAAAAGCACCTTTGGGACAACCATGACCTGGATGACTGAGAATCTCCAGAGATATGGAGCAGGGAAAGATTTGTTCTTCTTCGTATTACACTCATCCTATTTTCTCTCTTTTAAACATTTTCTCCATAGTTTTGTAGCAGACATGGGTAAGATGCCTTCAAGGGCTGAAGAATGGCTTCCTTGTCTGTTTTTTGTCCCCAATTTTTTTCTGGATGGAAAACAGGAAAGCTCCAGTGGTTTTTTCCCTCCACTATCATAGGATGTGTGCGTTTATATGTGTTTGTTTGCCCCCCCCCCCACTATTTTTAAGTGTCCCGGATCTTTCCCGCGAGAAACTCCCAGTCCCAACAGCCCCCAAGCGGGAAGGGGAGGGATAGGTGCTACCTGCAACCGACCCCGCTGGAAAGGATCGACACGCATCTTTGGGCCAGGGATCACATCCCCACGTGTTTCTTAACCGCGACGCATCGGGCTGTGCGCTCCTGCTATTAGCTTCTCTGCTGTTCCTTTCCTCTCCCGTTCCACTCCGAGATCACCCTTCTCCTGGCCCCGATTATTTAAAAAAAAACACAACAACAACCGGGTGAAATTCGCAGCTACGATTCCCGCTCAATCAAATTTTTCGGCTAACTTATAAACACGGGTGTAACCGCGAACGGATAAATCGTATTTTTGCTAGACTCAACTCTTCCTTTCCTTCCATACGCCCTCTTACGGGGTGGAAAAGGTCGTGAGAATGGCTGCGTGTCCACTCCAAACGCCGCTTCGTTTTTAATCCTGGGTTTATTAGGAAAAATAATCTGGCAAAATTCACAAGATCCGGGAATTGACTGGGTGGGAACGTGTGAATTGGATCCCAGAGATGCGGGGCGGACTTTCTCTAAAGTAGAAGGAACCGGACCACCAATCGACCCCCTCCCTGCCCCCCCTCCCGGAGAGATGGGAGGGAGGTTTGGAAAGCGCACAATTGAAAAGCTTTGCACCATACGCTACCCCCGCCGCCGCCCCCTCCCCTCCCCTCCCCCGGAGGGCCCGGGAGGAGACCCTGCGCCTTTAAGACTGGCGCGCTCGGCCAGAAATTCAGCGAGCTTCGCAGGTGTGTGCGTGTGTGGGGGGGGGGAGATGGAGAAGAAGTGGGGAGGCCCCCGTGATTGACAACTCCCACAAAAGTTTCCTTTCTCTGGCGCTGAGAACCGCTGGGTTGGTTGCCATGCAAACGGATTTCCCCCCCTTAAATTAAAAAAAAAACCCACCAACGCCTCCTCCTCCTCCTCCCCCACCTCTCCCCCACCCCCACCCCATCTTCATCCGTAGGCAGCCAAATTGGGGCGAGTGGGGGGGGGGCGATGGAAGAAGGGACATTCAGAAGGAAGGCAGCGTGAGGGCGACGTGGGGGAGCTCTGAACTCCGGCGTGCTTGGCTGAAGCCCCCCTCCCCTCAATAGTCCCTCTGTTGCCTTCCAGAGTTTGGAGAGAAAGCGGCCTTGGCTTCATTGAGGCTTGGCTTATTCCGGGGTGTGGGGGAGAGAGAGAGAGGAGGGGGAGAGCGGCCTTTTTCCCACGCGCTTTTTGGGCAACCTGGCAGATCGAAGATTTTTTTTTATTTTTTAAAGGAGGTTGGGAAGCCAGGCCGAGGCTTTTGGGGTCGCTGTTCCTGTCCCCTTCCTTACACACGCAGAGCTCTCCCGCAACCTTCTTAACGCCCCCCTCCCTTACACACCTAATTCTGCCACCACCACCCACCCACCCGCAAAAAAGAAAAAATCCGCCTTAACTCTTTGCTGTGCTGGGGGGGAAGAAGGAGAAAGCGCGCCCGAGTCAAGCCGGACCAGTTTGCAACCAACTTGGGCGCGGGCGCCTTCTTCTCTCCGATTCCGTGACCCACCCACCCCCACCTCGCACCCCTTTCCAGAGCGCTGCCTCCCACACACACACCCGTCAGCAAAAATTGCATTCTCGCCCTTGAACGAATTTTGCCGACTTCTTCGTCCGTGGGAAGCTGTGGGAAACTCTAGCGAACATTGTAACATCCCGGTTAAAGTTCTTGGTTCGAATAAAGGGGTCGTTTTGTTTCTTATTCCTCCCCCCCCCCACACGCACCCCAGAAAAAGTCTGGAAGCTGGAAAAAAGGGGCCAAGCTTCCCCTTTAGGGGTGTCTCGCGGGGGGGGGGAGTTGGCGTCACTTTTAAAACTGGGAGAGAAGGCACAAGGCCGTTCCTGAGAATAGTTTGAGGTATGCAGGTGAAAACTTTTTTTTCCCCCGCATTCTCACAGCTTCCCCCAAAAATGGTCGGAAGCGAAATTCAGAGAAAAATGAGCCAATCAAACTTGGAAAACGTTTGTAGGAAGTAGGACAATCCCTGCCCCCTCTGTTCTCCCCCCCCCCAAAAAGCCATTCACACAAACGAGTGTTATTTTTTATTCGGACTTGGGCCGCTTTTCGGTGAAGCCCGAGCCGACTTCTATAACTCGGGATAGATGATAAGTCTCGGTCCACGGACATGCAGGACTCCGTCTGCAAACTGTGGGCAGACATCCCCCCCCCACACACACACACTCTACCAACCCCACCCGGGGCCCTCTGCTGTCCCCTCTCTGCCGCTGCGTTTTGGAGCGGCCAGAGCGCGTCGGAGGCAGCAGGCGGCTTTCCTCAAAGTTTGCAGGTTTGGCCTGGGGTGGGGGGAGCCTCGTCCTGCGTCAAGGGGGGGGCTGCGCTTTGATTGGTCGCCACCTCCTCATTTATAGGCCGTCAATCAAACGGCACGGCGAGAAGGCCGTTGCTGGGCTGTGGGGGAGGGGGCGGCTGGCTAGCTGGCTGGACTGAGTTTGGGCACCGTCGGAAGAGCCAGCGAGAGTCGCCGCAGCCAGCCTGCCCGCCGCCTCTTTGGTTGCCCAGAAGCAGAGACGGGAAGCGGATCGCCGCCAGATTTTTCCCCTCCGGACTTTCTCTCTCTCTCGTGGACTCGGCTTTCTTCCCCCGCCGCCACGCTGGCGCATCTCCTGCCCGCCCCGGCGATGTACAACCTGCTGGAGAACGAACTCAAGGCGCCCCAGGGCAACCCCGGCGGAGGCGCCGCTGGCAACGGGGGTCCCGGGAGCGCCGGCAAAGGAGGAGGAGGAGGAGGAGGCGGCGGCGGGACCAACGCGGCTGTCCCAGACCAGGACCGGGTCAAACGTCCCATGAACGCCTTCATGGTGTGGTCGCGGGGCCAGCGTCGCAAGATGGCCCAGGAGAACCCCAAAATGCATAACTCGGAGATCTCCAAGCGCCTGGGGGCCGACTGGAAGCTGCTGAGCGACGCGGAAAAAAGACCCTTCATCGACGAGGCCAAACGCTTGCGCGCCGTCCACATGAAGGAATATCCGGATTACAAGTACCGACCCCGCCGTAAGACCAAGACGCTGCTCAAGAAGGACAAGTACGCGCTGCCGGGCAACTTGTTGGCCCCAAACGGGGGTCCCGGCGGAGGCGGAGGCTGCGGGGCAGGCGGCGGGGTGAGTAGCCCGGTGGGCGTCGGGCAGCGCCTGGACTCGTACGCGCACGTCAACGGCTGGCCCAACGGCGCCTACGCGGCCGCCTCCTTGATGCCCGACCAGTTGGGCTACGGGCAGCACCCGGCCATGGGCAACGCGCAGCTCCAGTCTCTCCACCGTTACGACGTGAGCGGCCTCCAGTACAACCCCATCATGTCCGGCGCTCAGTCTTACATGACGACCGCCGCTTCCACCTACAGCATGGCCGCCGCCGCCGCCGCCGCTTACGGCCAGCAGCCGTCGAGCCACGCCATGAGCCTGGGGACTATGACCTCGGTGGTCAAAGCCGAGCCCAGCTCGCCGCCACCGGCCATCGCCTCGCACTCGCAGCGGGCCTGCCTGGGGGATCTCCGCGATATGATCAGCATGTACCTGCCGCCCGGAGGAGACGCGGCCGACCCGTCGAGCCTGCAGAGCGGACGCCTCCACGGTGTCCACCAGCACTATCACAACGCCGCCGGGGCGGCCGTCAACGGCACCGTCCCACTGACTCATATCTGAAAAGATCCCCAGCTGGCCCGGAAAAGCGCCAGCCGACTGTCTTTGCCCCGCCGGGCGCCCCGTCGAAGCTCCGGAGGCGGCTGTGCCGGGTCCTGCTTCCCTCCTTCGAAGGAAGCCACCTTCTACCGCCGCCGTTGTTGCCACCTTCCGAGGCGACCCCCTCCAGACCCCCCTTTGCTTTTTCCCCACCGCCTGCGCAGAGCCACGTCGGGCAAAGGAACTTTCCCCCTTCTCGGTTGTTTTTAACGAACGCGTAAAAAAAATGAAATTCTTGTCTGGCTATCCTAGAGCACAATTTACTGTTTTTTTAAAAAAAACTTTACAAAAGGCGCTGTGAAATGTCTCTGCCCCCCCCCCTTCTCCCTTCCTCGCCCCCTTCTTTTTCCAGCATTCCACGGGAGGTTTTTCCTCGGGAGTGGGGAGGGCGGGGGAAGGTAGGAAAGGCTGGTTTGGAGGAGAGCGCGATTACGCAGCAAGACTTTCTCTTGTTTATGGGACTCCGGTTTCCGATTATCTTGAAAAAGGAAAAAAAAACCGAAAACAAGCGAGACTTCTATAAAGAGGGGAGGTCGATTAACCTTCCTCGTAAAATGTTTACATGTTTTTATTTCCTCGGGTGGAGTCGTTCGTTCCCTCCCCGTGTCTCCCCCCTCCCTGCAACCCCTCCAAATAATCCCGTCTGGATTCTTAATTTTTTTTAAAAAAAATATCTATAATAAAAAAAAGTAATCTGTACGGCTTCTTTCGTTTTCCTAACCCGGGGGATACCCGGGCCAAGAAAGGTTTTCGGTTGGTTTTAAGATGAAGCGGAAAGCTCGCTATTTCGAGCGAGGGGCCTGTTTGGCGGGGTGGGGGGTGGGGAACGGCAAGGGGGGTCTCTCCGCTGCTGGAAGGCAAGGGCCTTGGTCCAGCGGGCTTACTTCGGAGTAAAGACGACCCCGGAGGAAAGTTGGGAGATCGGACGGCCGCCTCTGGGTGGCGTGATCATCGGAGGTGGCAGGGCGAAAACCCGGACTTTGCAAGACTTCGGGGAGAAAATCGATGTATTTCGGATATAGAAAACGGGGTGGTGGTGGGAGAGGATATTTTATTTCTCCGACAAGAAGAAAAATATTTTCCCGGTAAGAGCTAAGCTGCATTCTGACTTGCCCGCTAAGGCTTGTGATTTTTTTCTGTATTTTCCCCCCACGGTCCTCTTGCTCCCTCCCGCGCTGGGTTCGGTGGGCGAGCGAGCGAAATAAATCGTGCCCTGCCCTTTTTATTTCGCTCTCGCCGTGGTAGGTTCTGCTAGCTTTTTCTCCTGGCTTCCCCCCCCCCCCAGGCTTCCCCTCCGAGGGAGGATTTGAAAAGAGGCCAATAAATTTTTACAACGGACCCTGCAGAAGCGTGTGGGGAGGGGGGAGGGGGTTTGGCCTTTCTCTGATGCTGTTTTGTGACTGTCTTGTTTCGTTTTTTAAATCCAAATTCGTGGGGAGGTTGGATGAGGGGCTCGGCGCGGCCGGGCGAGGTCTGGAGTTAGAGGTTTGTGGGATGGCGGGGGAGAGAGATGGCCCCAGAGGCGTTTGTGTTGGGTTCCGAAATGAACCTGGCATGGTTTAATCTCTTAATTTGGGGTCTTCCTGCTGTAATCGTGGTTTGATCTTTTTTCCCCCTGTATATTCTTGAACAAGACAGACCTGCGGGGGGGGGGCTTAAAAAGGCCTGTAAGCCAAGAAATGCACACACACACCGCCCGTGTTGGGCGATTTTTTTTGTTTTTTGGAGGGGCTTCGCCAACTCTAAATGATTTGAGTAGGGGGACGTCTCCGGCTGAATCGCCTCGAGGATCGCTTCTCCCTCCGACCCGCGGGGCCAACTCGGGGTCAAGACTGCCAACAACCCCCTTCCGTGGGAATAACCCCGACCAAATTCCGCCTGCCGGGGCCAAGTTTCACCCCGTAGGAACGAGATTTCGCCTCGCAAAGTCTGCCACTCTCCCGCACCTAACGGGCCGACGGATCGCTCGGTCGCAACTCCCCGCGTGTTTTGGAAATCCACACGGAGTTGGAGGTAAGCAGGGGGAAGGTGAGAGGGCGAGGCGCTTCAGCCGGGAGCGAAATCCAGGATCGGATGCGCTGGGGAGCGCCGGCGAGCGCGCGAAGACCCAAAGTCCCCCTCCGTTGGGGCAGGCGCGATCCAAAGGGCCTGGGGCCCCGCCGAGACCACCCCTGCCTGTCCATTTCCTTCTGTCTCCATCCAGGAATTACATCCATTCAAGTGATTCTGACTTTTTTTTAAAATCTCTCCAGTATCTTTATTTTTCTCCTTCTCCCTTTCAAGGATGCGCCGAGATTTTGTAGGTTTTCTGGCTAACTCGAGAGAATTCTGTGCAGGAGGGATTGAAGACCAAGGATCCTTATAAAAAGTCGTTTTTATTCCCCGTCCTTAAATGAAACCCGCAGCACTCTTAACCCTGTTTCTAAACAGCATTTTGATTTAACAATCTTTATCTCTTTTATTTCTGTTTCAAAGGCGGAGGGAAGGCGCCTTGCCCAAAACTCTTTTTTGGAAGCGAGTTCATTGAATTTCGCAATAAATCTTCCCCCTTCCTCCTCCCCCTTTTTTTCTTTCTTAAAAGTACCAAACTAATTTAGGATTCTGGCCGAGGCCGAATGCAAAATCAGTCCGGGATTTTGCCAGGGCGGGGGACGGGACGGTTGGGGGGTGGATGGGATGTCAGATCGCTCCTTGTTTATGTTTACCCGGGTGTAATTTTTAAGGAAAGTTGGAGAGAGTATTTCTAGCTTTTGATGAAGAGTTTCTGCTCTTAAAAGCTGGAGGCGAAGTTCTTTCATTGGGAACGATGTCTGGGGGGGGGGGATTTGGTTTGACTAACTCCCCACCCCAATTTCCTCAGTCCCCCCCCCCCGGAAAAAGGATTTCACCTCCTAACTTAAACGGGGACTTTCGTAACTTAAAAGGAAGCTTTTCCCCCCACTATCCAACCGATACTTCGGAAACTTTATCTTCTGTTTTGTGTTTTACACACGTACACACTTGTTGCTTTTTGAAGCGGCTGAGTGTCTTTTCCAACAACAGCACCTCCGGGATTTATTATTTCATTTTATTTATCCCGTTTGTCCTCCGGGGAAAAATAAAAAAATAAATTTATTCTAAGCCCAAAGGCGCGTTTGGAAATTAAAACTCGTTTCAAGAGTAGGAAAAATGAATTCGATTTTGAGATATTTAGTCCCGGCTGAATCCGGCTGGAGAACCTTTTAATCGCCGTGTATTTAAAATAAAGTCAAGTGGGGAAAACAACTTCCAAAACTTAAGTCCACGCCTTTCCTCCCCCCCCCCCATCGCTTCTACAAAAGGTGTAAAGTTGTTGATGGCTCTACTGTACAAATTAAAACCTTTTTAAGGGATACTTTACTTTTTTTATATTCCAAGCGCTTAGAGCCGAAATCTCTTCTTCCCCTCCCAGGCCTGTAATTTCGCAGCGTTTTCCGCAGAAAAAAATAATGGAGAAAGATTGAACCATAATATTTTGGCTTGCAAAATTGGGATCAAAATAATACTTTTTTTTCCTCTCTTTTGGGAGGGTGGGGTATGAGGTGGGAAGGGAAACTCACTCTGCCTGCCAAGAATGTTTTATTTATTTTCCATTTCTTTTTCTTTCTTTCTTTCCTCCTTCCTTTCCTCTTTTCTTTCTCTCCCTTCCTTCCTGTCTTCCATCCATCCCTTCTTTCTTTCTTTCTTTCTTTCTTTCTTTCTTTCTTTCTTTCTTTCTTTCTTTCTTTCTTTCTTTCTTTCTTCCTTTCCTCCTTCCTTTCCTCTTTTCTTCTTTCTCTCCCTTCCTTCCTTCCTGTCTTCCTTTCTTTCTTTCTTTCTTTCTTTCTTTCTTTCTTTCTTTCTTTCTTTCTTTCTTTCTTTTCCTTCCTTCCTTCCTTCCTTCCTTCCTTCCTTCCTCTTTATGTCCAGGCCGCTTATATGGTTGATTTTCTCAAACTTTGCACTGAAGTAAAGTCCTTCAAACATTTTATCTCCCTGCTGAAATGTCAATTTTTTTTCTCTGTTTATTCCTTTTCTTGTTTCAGGTCCCCCCCACACACACACACACCTCTCTTTTTTTTAAAGGAAAAATGAGGGAGGAGAGATTCCAGGATTGGGGTATGCAAAAGGTAACCTTTCTCCATCAGACATGTTCATTCAAATCCAGATTTCTGGATGTTATGAACTAAACGGTTCCTGTCTTCTTATCCGTCATGGGTGCAGGTCAGCATAGTTGGACAACTAGGTTCTTACCTTACTCAAGGCAAGGCCTGAAGGCTCTCTCTCTTCGGACATCTGTTATAAGCCTAAGGACCGGGATTCCTAAATCTCAGTTTATAACTCAGGGAGGTCGTGACAATTTAACCAATGGTGGTTTATCTAACAAACTGCAGATAAGCAAGCAATGGTTTGGGGCAAAGAATAGAAAGAGTCCATGTCCAGGTGTCTGTCTAGCTAACCTTGGCTGGTTCCCCCCAACAGGCTAAGCAACATCAGGTCTGTTTAATGTTTGGATGGGAGACCACCAGGAGATCTGAACGTGGTTAGCTAGACTGGGAAGTTGGAAAAATACCTTGGGAAAGAGTGGCAAACTATATTTGTACCATTGCTAAGAAAACAACATGGATGTGGTACTCCCAGGAGTCCAGTTCCCCTTAGAGAAGATTATTCCACATTTGAGAATTGGAAGGATGTTTTGGGATGTTATTTCAAGAAACTTTCCAATTATCCTTCCTATTTTTCCCAGCCTAGGATCAATTCCTCTCTTGTTAAATTCTCTTTTTCATGCTTTTCCTTTAAAGCAGCAATTCTCAATCTTGGCCAATGGAAGAGATGTGGATTTCAACTCCAAGGCTGGCTGGAGAATTCTGGGGGTTGAAGTCCACCTTTCTTCCAGTGGCCAAGATTGAGAAAGACTAAGAGGATTTTTTCTTTTAAGATTCTCTTCCCTGTGCAGGAGTGCTGGACTACATCTCCCATCCAGTCCTGCCAGTAGTATACAATGTGCGGTCTGGGGAAGATGGCCACGGTAGTCCAAATTTATCTGGAGGACTTGGGGTAAGATGTTCAGAATAATAATATTACAGGATCTTTCCTTTTGATTTTAGTGGCTCACCTACAATTTTTCCCCAAAAGAAAAAAAAATGTGGTGGGAAGATTGTTGGTTGCAAAATCATGGCTTGCAGCATGCCACATTTGAATAAGCAAATCATGGATTAGCATATTAGCATATTGTCCACATAAGTGGGGGGAGGGGGAGGGAGCCACTTTTATATTTTCTTTTAACCCAGAAGGAGTGATGGTTTCGGGGTAATTCCCTGGCTCGGTTTCCTTTTCATCATCATCATCAGAAATTTAAAATTTTGGGATTGAAGCTTTATTCCGTCAACTTCATGAGAGAGGGAAAAAACAGCCACCGGAGCTACGCAAAGCAAACTGGGGATTTGACACCCCTTTTTTCTCTTGGCTCCCAGGGACAAATGGGGAGAGTTTCATTCAAACACTCACACACGCGGGGGAATTGATCCAGCTCAGCTCAGAGGTTTTCAGAATATAAGTTTTAAAGTTCTTCAATAATTGAAAACTTGCCTGGATGGAATAACTTTGTGTGTCTGTCTGGAAGGAGACTCGCTGGATGGGTTAATCCCCAGTTTAATTAATCTACACCCCATGGGGCTAACCAGTATCAAAACTGGTCCTTGGGATTATTTTGGGTGAGATTGCCTATGGATTATTTGTGTGGGATTGGGTACTTTTGGTTGACTCAACTCACATGCTTCCCACCTATGACTTATCTGATAATCCTGATAAAACTTGGACCCCTTGATTAGTTTAAAAGGGCCATTAGTAGAACACAGATAAATTTTGAAGGGTGTCTTGTCTGTGGGAGGGGTGAAAATATAATGATAAGGGCAAAAGCCTTTTAAGAGCAAAAGAAAAACAATATTCTCTAGGTTCAGCTTGATCTAATTGATCTAGTGATTCCACAGATAGGGGAGGACACTGATGTGATTGTGATTACATCTGCAACTCTCACCTACCACACTGACTTTGAAATGCAGGATATTAAACCTGTTGAGCTAGTCCTTCCAATGTCAACTATTTCCAGGAGGGAGAGTGGGAAGGAGGGAGGGAGGGGGTGGGGGAGAGAGAGAACCCATCTAGGATGGATGCATTAATTCTTAATGCAATTGGGCTATGCCTTGGATTATTTCATTGGTTGATAAATGGATGGATTCAATTTATATGGCCAGCCACCTCCAGTACAGGGTTCATTATCATTTATTGCTTTAAACCTATACATGGGCTTATCAATAAAAGAGAATATTTGAAACATTTGAAATGAGGGGCCCTTGGTGCTTCTCTGAGCTTGGTTGTTTTCTTGCAGGCATTTCTTGCAGGGAGGAGGAGGAGGAGGAGGAGGGGGGGGATTGACTGTGGGGTCGTGGGTGCTCTCTAAGCTTGGTGGTTTTCTTGCAGATATTTCATGATCCAAACTAGGTGACATCATCAGTTTCTGGAAGGGAGTGGGGTTTGTGGAGGGGGAGGAAGAGGATGAAAAGGACTGTGAGGTCCATGGTACTCTCTGAGCTTGGTTGTTTTCTTGCAGACGTTTCATGACCTAACTAGGTAACATCATCAGTGCTAGTTTTATGGGTTTATATCAGTAGAAATAAGTGGGATTTCCTATGTGTAAACCGCAATGTATTTAAGCTTGAGACACAGCAGGCTGTTAGTCCAGAACCTAAACCTAAATAACCTTCATGACCAGATATCTGCACAGAATAGAAAATTTTGCATTCCCCCCCTCCATTATTCAGTCAGAACTGAAGAAGCTTCTTGGATAAGATGCAAAACATTTTCAAAGTGGGGGAGGGGGACAAGGAAGTCCATTTGCCTTTTGAACAGCACCTTTGGGACAATTATGACCTGGATGATTGAGAGAATCTATATTCCAGAACTTATAAACATTCTTACATGTGCTTCACTCAAGCCTTGCAAGTATGAATGAATTCATTGGTGAATTAAACTCATTCCTTCAAGTCTGGGTTTTGTCAATGAGAGGGAACATTGGTGTATTAAGTGACAGGGGTGATGGGAGAATCCACAGTGGCTCAGGGCCACATTTACAGATGTACCTACCCCTGGCATTAATTTAGAAGGCAGCATAAAGACACTTGAAGGAGACAGAGGGCTAATTCAACAAGGACAGCTTGGAATTAACACTGAATCTGGATTTGCATTTCACACACTAAGCCATCCTTTGCTGAACCCCTGAGTAAGCCACGACTGGTTGCATTCACACGTAGCTGTGAGCCACAACAAACCACACGAGGCCTTGATGCAGTGTGTAAATCAAGACCCAGTATATTTTAGTCTGGGTGGAGAAAAAGCTAACGTGGGATAACACGGCATTTTGCACATTCTTGAGAGGACAAAGATCTTGACTGGATTCATTCAGCATTCTAAGTCATGGTTTGTTTATGAAACCTTGAATAAATTATCGTTGGTTGGATCAACCATGGCCAACATCCTAAACCCAAAGAATGACGTTAAGACTTCACGGATTGCCTAACCAAGTCATTATGTGCTTTCCCAGAGGCGAGACTAGAATTAACAGAGACTTGATGTAAAAGTGTAGGAGAAATGTAACGGGAGGAACAGGGGTGAAATTCAAAATTTTTCCCTACCGGTTCTGTGGGCGTGGCTTGGTGGGCATGGCAGGGGAAGGATACTGCAAAATCTCCATTCCCACCCCTCTCTGAGGCCAGGGGTGGGTTCTGGGTTACCTTGCTGCCGGTTCGCTCCTTGATGCGCCCCATGCACGCATGCGCTAAAAAAGCAGCTTCTGCGCATGGGCAGAAGCATAAAACTAAGATGGCAGTGCCTATGGCGCCGCCAAGAGAGCCAATTCATCTCTGCTGATTCCAGCGACTCAGGCCGCCAAGTTACTACCAGTTCCATAGAACCAGGGGCGGGTTGCTTACTTACTGGTGCTGGTGCACTGCGCGCGCATCTCCACATTTCGGGAGGGCGCAAGCTCATTATGCGCACGCGCCCCCTCACGTGATTTTCCTTCTGCGCATGCGCAGAAGCAAAATCTTGCTGAAATCTCACACGCACGCGCGTCTCCTCACAAGATTTCGGTGAGATTTTGCTTCCGCGCATGCGCAGAAGCAAGATCGGCCAAAAATTCACCGAAAAAGATGGCGATGCGCGCGACAGACCGGCGGAGAGGGCTCCGGAGCGATCGCGCCCTAATTGCGCAATTGGCTGCTCCCTACCGGAGCTCCGTACTGGACAGCTCCGGCAGGAACCCACCTCTGCATAGAACTGGTCCGAACCCGGAGGGGCCCACCTCTTTCTGGGGCCAGCCAGAGGTGGTATTTGCTGGTTCTCCGAACTACTCAAAATTTCCGCTACTAGTTCTCCAGAACCTGTCAGAACCTGCTGAATTTCACCCCTGGAAAGTTGGTTCTTGGCTTAAGAGGGAGGACTTTTGAGAGAAGTCCTCCCAAAACAGCTTTGGCAACTAATTCTTCTCTCCTTCCTTGCTTTTGTAGAGAAAGGCTGCTGATGAATATGTTGATCAACTTAGCTATGACTTGGTTGAACTAGGAGTGCCTCGGTTTCTCCAGGGTTCACATTACAATCTACTACAAGGTTTACGCTACACCCTGGACCATAAACAATCCCTGATGGATTCACATTATAGGCCGGCCAAAAATATAGCAAGTTCCTTTGTGGTTCAACCCCCTCTTTAGTTACAATCTCTAGGTGCCAGTCTACAAGCAGGCAGTAAAAAGTAAGGTTCTACATTTAGGCAACAAAAACAAAAAGCACAGGTACAGTATAGGTGGTACCTTGCTCGATAGTAGTAACTGTGAGAGGGATCTTGGAGTCCTAGTGGACAACCATTTAAATAGGAGCCAGCAGTGTGCAGCAGCTGCCAAAAAAGCCAGCACAGTTCTAGGCTGCATAAACAGAGGGATAGAATCAAGATCATGTGAAGTGTTAATACCACTTTATAAGGCCTTGGTAAGGCCACACTTGGAATATTGCATTCTGTTTTGGTTGCCACAATGTAAAAAAGATGTGGAGACTCTAGAAAGAGTGCAGAGAAGAGCAACAAAGATGATTAGGGGACTGGAGGCTAAAACATATAAAGAACGGTTGCTGGAACTGGGTATGTCTAGTCTGATGAAAAGAAGGACCAGGGGTGACATGATAGCAATGTTCAGATATCTCAGGAGTCGCCACAAAGAAGAGAGAGTCAAACTATTCTCCAAAGCACCTGAAGGTGGAACAAGAAGCAATGGGTGGAAAATGATCAAGGAGAGAAGCAACCTAGAACTAAGGAGAAATTTCCTGATAGTGAGAACAATTCATCAGTGGAACAACTTGCCTCCAGAAGTTGTGAATCCTCCAACACTGGAAGTTTTTAAGAAGATGTTGGATAACCATTTGTCTGAAGTGGTGTAGGGTTTCCTGCCTGATTAGGGGGTTGGACTAGAAGACCTCCAAGGTCCCTTCCAACTCTGTTATTCTATTCTATTCTATGAGGCCAGTGGAGAGCCTGATCCCCCTTTCATTATTCCTGATGTTCTTCAAGACAAGAATAAATTGTGTTGCTGCAGAAAGTCTTGAGTGCTGTGTCATGTGGAGGCTTCTCTGAGGCGCCGAGCATCTTCCTTTGTTTCCTGAGCTGCTTAGCATATGCTCTTTTCAAAGCCCCCGGAGAGGGAGAAGTTGAATAGTATCTTTCTGATGATTACGAGGAGCCACCTGGATGTTCCCATTTAAACCAGTATGCGACCGTCCCTTTCAGAGATTGCCGCGCACAGTCTGGGGTCTCGGCTGTGCATTATTCTCTCTCGCTTAAGTGGGAAGGACATTGCTTGGCAAAAGAACCGGTCTGCTTCAGGGCTAGAGAGGGCCAGCCAGCTGTTTTCTGCCGCCTGTTCATTATCCAGGTTGCTGGACAGATGTGAAAATGTAGGCTCAGTGCATTCGTGTATGAGAGTTCCCTACCACCTCGAGCCAGACAAATTCTAGATTTTTCATGCCAGGAAGGTGCGCAAAACAATAGATGACTGTTAGTGGAGCTAAGTGTCCACTAAGAGTAGTAAGTAAGTAGTATGAAGAGAGGGTCAATCTATTCTCCAAAGCACCTGAGGGCAGGACAAGAAGCAATGGGTGGAAACTAATCAAGGAGAGAAGCAACCTAGAACTAAGGAGAAATTTCCTGATAGTGAGAACAATTAATCAGTGGAACAACTTCCCTCCAGAAGTTGTGAATGCTCCAACACTGGAAGTTTTTAAGAAGATGTTGGATAACCATCTGTCTGAAGTAGTGTAGGTTTTCCTGCGTAAGCAGGGGGTTGGACTAGAAGACCTCCAAGGTCCCTACTGACACTGTTATTCTGTTATTTTATTATTCTGTCCTTTGTACATGTTCCACTGGTTTTATAAACGGAGACACTGGATTGGGGGTTTTCTCTGAATTTCTCTAAGAAGAGAAGACTTGTGGCTGTAGAATTCCTGTTGGAAAACAAAATCCTTCCAGTTCTCTTTCTTGGGGATTTAAATATAAGAGATGTCATTGCTGGAGGAAACCAGGGATGGGACCTCCACACAATCTCCTTGGTCTCTGGGTGACTAAATGTTGCACGCCACTCAACGCAACTTGACTGAAGTTCTTTCTCTTCTCTGGAAGCAATATCAAAATTGCATCTTGTTTTCTCAACACTGAATGAGAACTGGTTGGAATGAACTTGTAGATCGCGCCTTCCTTCTATAAGGAGTTGTTGGTTGCGAAGTCGCGTCCGACCCATCGCGACCCCATGGACAACGTTCCTCCAGGCCTTCCTGTTCTCTACCATCCTCTGGAGTCCATTTAAGCTCATGCCAACTGCTTCAGTGACTCCATCCAGCCACCTCATTCTCTGTCGTCCCCTTCTTCTTTTGCCCTCAATCGTTCCCAGCATTAGGCTCTTCTCCAGTGAGTCCTTCCTTCTCATTAGGCAGCCAAAGTATTTGAGTTTCATCTTCAGGATCTGGCCTTCTAAAGAGCAGTCAGGGTTGATCTCCTCTAGGACTGACCGGTTGGATCGCCTTGCAGTCCAAGGGACTCGCAGGAGTCTTCTCCAGCACCTTAGTTCAAAGGCCTCGATTCTTTGGCGCTCAGCCTTCCTTACGGTCCAACTTTCACAGCCATACATTGCAACTGGGAAAACCATAGCCTTGACTATACGCACTTTTGTTGGCAGGGTGATGTCTCTGCTTTTTAGTATGCTGTCTAGATTTGCCATGGCTTTCCTTCCCAGGAAATAGAGAGACATGTCAAAAACAAAGATTGGAAACAGAAAGGAAAGGGTTGAAGCAAGCAGAAATCAAAAGTTCTTCTGCTTTTTAATGAAAAAAAGGGGTTAGTCTGGGGTGATGAGGGGTACCCCAGAAGAACAGGAACCTCTAGTGTGATGTCTAGAAGAAGCCACGAAGGGTTGCTTTGCAAATTCGGGGTCCCAAATCCATATTTGGAACCAAGGACAATATTTCAGCAGGAGAGGGTGAGACGGCTTTGCCCCGGCCAACGGCTTGGGTTTGTTTGTTCAACTGCAAGCATTTCTGCTCTGCAACTGTGATTGTAACACTGGAAGAGCTGTCACAGGCTTTGCCTCCGCTGTGTTATATTTGTTGAATCAGCGGAGGCCTGCAAAATTCCTCCGGGCTGGCCTTTTCACCATTCAATGACCATGTAATTGGCCCCGCGGTTCACTCAACCCTTTCTTTCTGCGGGAAAGCAGAATTTCCATCCAATTGGGGGCTGTTCTACCTCTCGATCGGTGGATTTCTGCAGCACGGACAGAACCTGAAATAGCTTTTCCGGATCTGTCCTCTTCTCTTCCATCATCCCTTTCTCCTTTTTCTTTTTTCTTTTTCATGGAGCAAAAGATTTGCTGCCTTCAGGTAGAAATGAGAAATGACCAGAATTACAGAGTATCAGAATTGAAAAGGAACTTCTTGGGGGTCTTCTAGTTCAACCCCTTACTCAAGCAGGAGACCCTACACCATCCTGGACAAATCTAGCCATCGGGCTTGATTCACTAATCGGGGTTACACTTTGGGTTTTTAACACATGAGAAGCCATCCTTAGCACATCCTTAAACAAAAAAGAAAGTTAACAAGGTTGGGCAGCTCTGTAAGTCCTGTGGATCCCAACTCCCAGAATTCCCCAGCCCTGGGGAATTCTGGGAGTTGAAGTCCACACATCTTCAAGTTGACAAGTTGGGAAAGATACCTTGATAGATACCTTGGTAGAAACCTTGAGGGTAGATGCCACAAAAGCATTTGAGCAAGACAGATAAAAAGTTGACCAAACCATGATTGCTGCCTAAGCAGGGGGTTGGACTAGAAGACCTCTAAGGTCCCTTCCAACACTGTTGTTGTTGTTGTTGTTGTTGTTGTTGTTGTTGTTGTTGTTGTTATTATTATTATTATTATTATTATTATTATTATTATTATTATTATTATTATTATTATTATTATTATTATTATTATTATTATTATTATTATTATTATTACCAAGCCCAGGCTAAGAGTTCTATATGAGCCCCGTTGTTAGCTAAGTCACAATGTCAGCTTGATTTTCTTTCTTTCTTTCTTTCTTTCTTTCTTTCTTTCTTTCTTTCTTTCTTTCTTTCTTTCTTTCTTTCTTTCTTTCTTTCTTTCTTTCTTTCTTTCTATAAATTTGCTTTCCTCCTTTGCTGATTATTGCATTTGAACATCTCTACACCCTGAAGCAGGGCTGAAATCCAGCAGGTTCTGACAGGTTCTGGAGAACCGGTAGCGGAAATTTTGAGTAGTTGGGAGAACCGGCAAATACCACCTCTGGCTGGCCCCAGAGTGGGGAGGGAATGGAGATTTTGCAATATCCTTCCCCTGCCACGCCCACAAGCCACGCCCACCAAGCCACACCACGCCCACCAAGCCACGCCCACAGAACCGGTAGTAAAAAAAAAATTGGATTTCACCCCTGCCCTGAAGGACCTATTTCTCTTGAGCTGAAAAGCAGCTCCATGATTTTTTTTACCTCCTGCAAAACAATCAGCAAATATCAACACTTTCTCCTGCTCCTAATGAGAAGCGGTTGAGCCTTATTTCTTGCAAGGTTCTGAAAAACGGACAGTCGCTTTTCTCAGGCAGCTGAACCCCCAAAAAGGGAGGGAGGGGGATTTAAGAGATTAGAAACTTTTCCTCCGTGTATTACTCATTCTATCCTGTAAGGTGGTGACAATGCTCAGGTAATGAAATTCAATGGAGATGATTGCAGGGACTTTCTGGAGGAGAATGTAGCTTTTGTGATGATCTGGGAACGTGCATCTTCGGTCCTTCTCCGTAGACAGAAGCATTTCCATACGGAAAACAAGGTGGTGTTTCTCTTCCAGCACCTGCATTTGAGTCTTGGGGTAGAAAAGGAAAACAGCATGTGAGAAAGTCTGCAAGCTTTTCAGCCTGGAGAAGAAGGCCTGCAGAAAATTGCAGAGGGGTTTTCTTTTCTAGTTATTTCTTTACTTCAAAGCCCTTTGGCTACCTTAAACACTCAAAGAGCCACAAAAGTCCTAACCAGAAGCCCCCTCATTCAATTCTGAAGTCGACTGGAAGTCCGGTTCTCCCACCATAGAGTCTCCTCCTAGCGTGGCGTCCTTTTTCCTCTACCTGTCTTAATCGAAAGCCCTGTCAATTGTGGAGCCAACCGGCGACAGGGAGCCGCAGCAGAGGGATGAAAGAGCCACATGCGGCTCCAGAGCTGCGGGTTGCTGACCCCTGACATATACTGTACCTGTGCATTTTGTTTTTCTTGCCTAAATGTAGAACCTTACTTTTTTCACCCTTGAATTTCATTTTGTTAGATAGCGCCCAATGTTCAAGTCTGTCAAGATCCTTCTGTACCTTGAGCCTATCTTCTGGAATGTTGGGTATTCCTGCCAGCTTGGTGTCATCTGCAAATTTGATGAGTTCCCCATCTATCCCCTCGTCCAAGTCATTGATGAAGATGTTGAAGAGTACTGGGCCTAAAACAGAGCCTTGGAGTACTCCACTGCATACTTCCCTCCATGCAGATCCATTGAGGACTAACACGTTGAGTGCGGTTGGTCAGCCAGTTACAAATCCATCTGGTGGTGATGCTGTCTAACCCACATTTTTCTACCTAGCAATGGAAATGGTTGTAAGCCAAGGACTAGTATTGTTTGAAGTTTTTCCCGGAGATGTGGTTGAAGAGAAGGGCTGCCACAGGGTCATCCATGATTTCCTGGTTTTCTGACACCTTAAAATGAAAACAGGGGTTCTAACCAATAACAAGATCTGTTATTGGTTGGGTTGGATTAAATCGCAACAAAGCAAGAGGGGGGAGGGACGGAGGGAGGGAGGGAGGGAGGGAGGGAGGGAGAGAGAGAGAGAGAGAGAGAGAGAGAGAGAGAGAGAGAGAGAGAGAGAGAGAGAGAGAGAGAGAGAGAGAGAGAGAGAGCAGGACAGAAAGCGAAAGTTTGAATCCAAGGCAAACTCCAGTGGTCAGCGGTAATAACTGCTTATGGAAAGGCTATTAAATCTTAATTCTGAACTCATTACTACCCTGTGAGTAAATATTTCTCTCCCACGGAATTTAATTGGCTGCCCGTCCCGCATTTCTGGACGGAAGAGAATAATGTGCCAAAATCCACCTGTTCCGATAAATAGGGCTATCATTAGCACCACCGAGTAGCTGATCACGACTCCCCTAGAGGGTTCCCCCCCCAAAAAAAAACCTCTGTAAATTATACTAAATAACCATAATGCTTCAATTTACCGGTCTAAAGTTCACTCCCATTCATCCATAGTCAACAGTTTAAAGTAAAAAGAACCAGCTGGGAAAATAGGAGCCTAATCAGATGCCATATAAACCGGCCTGTCTGATGAGCCTTCTTCTCCACCCACTCCTCCTCCTCTCCCTTTTGTAAGAAACAAATGAATCAAAGGATCAGAAAGAGAGAGAGAGAGAGAGAGAGAGAGAGAGAGAGAGAGAGAGAGAGAGAGAGAGAGAGAGAGAGAGAGAGAGAGAGAGAGAGAGAGAGAGAGAGAGAGAGAGAGAGAGAGAGAACGCAAGCAAGCAACGGAGAGATAGACGGAGAAAGAAAGCTGCTGGAAGGGCCGAGGCCTGGAGGAGAGTCTGGGATGCGTTTAAAAAAAAATGAAGGACCTAGGAAATTGAGAGGCTGGGAGTGTTTGCATACAAATTACAGGGGACGTAATACACCTCCCTCGAGGCCCACCTCCACGAATCATGGTGTTTCTATGTTCTGTTCTCTTTAGTCCTCGGTTAATAGGGATTTTGAGCAGCAAAAACATCACAATGCCAAGTTTGGAGCAGCACCATCCGGAAAGCATAACCAGAAATGGACACGGTAGAGTTAGGAGTAAGTTGGCCCAGAGGTCAAGAGCCAAACTATTCCAACCCTACTCAGGACTGAAGACAAGATAATAACATTCAGGGCACCAGGTTTCTTGACTGAAGGTAACCAGGCTGAAAACCAGCAAGGTTGCTCTCTAGAGCAGAGCGGTGTTTGACCAGGAGTTGTTGATATGTGTTCTCACATCAGCTGGTGTTTCTTAAATTACATCTAGTATGGATAGGAGGGAATATTTGGAGCTGAGGGTAGAATTGTGGGGTGCTTGCAGGGGTGGGTTCTAACTTACCTCGCTGCTGGTTCACTTCCTCCAGTGCCGCGTGGCTGCGCTGCGCGGGTGGGCGCTTTGAGAGCACGTGCATGCGCAGCACCGAAAATTCACAAAATAAACAAAAAAAAAGGCCGAAAACAAGAAGGCGGCACATGCACAGTGCCAGAAACTCAGCTTCTGCACATGCACAGAAGGAAAAAAATCAGCAAAAAAATTCCCAAAAAAATATCCAAAAAAAGATGGCGGCGTCCACGGACCGGCACCGACAGAATCGGCTAAGTGACCTCACCAGTGGTTTGCTACCAGTTCTATAGACTACCTCTGGGTCCTTGGTTCTCTCTGAGCTTGGTGGTCTTGTAGACATTTCATTACTCAACTAGGTCATCAGTGATAGAAGGGAATGGAGCCTGTGAGGAGGAGGAGGAGGAGGAGGAGGAGGAGGAGGAGGAGGAGGAGGGAGGAGGAGGAGGAGGAGGAGGAGGAGGAGGAGGAGGAGGAGGAGGAGGAGGAGGAGGAGGAGAATTGTGGGGTCCTTCATGCTTTCTGAGCTTGGTGGTTTCCTTGTGGACATTATTAAACCTGATAAAATCATATTACTTAGTTTGGTAATGAAACATCTGCAAGAAAACCACCGAGCTCAGGGTGTGTTAATGAAGACTCGATCAATCTTTAGACACCAAGTTCGGGGAGCACCAAGGACCCCATACTGCATCTAGTGCCAGGGTCATTCAAGCAAACTAAGCTACTCTCAAGTAGACCTTTATTCCCAAGGGACTCTTGCCTGGGACCTAATGCTTTGCCTTGCTCCAACGTTTGATACTCAACTCACTGGTGGTACCATTCTTCCGGTTTGTTAGTTCCAGAACTGGATGCTGGGCACTTTGGGGTGGTACAGACTGATTGATTGATTGACTGATTGCCTGGTTGAAATGGTGCAGAAGATTCATTGGGATGGCTGGACACCTCTTTCCCCTTTAAGGAGCTGCAGTCAAATGAGGCCATGCCATCCTTGCAAGAGAAGATGGTGAGACTGCAAAAAGCAGAACCAAGGCACATATGGCCCTTGATTGTATGGCAATGGATTGGCCCACCTGGCCAATTCATGCATCCAAGAGGCAAGCAAAGTACAATGTCTCCAGATGCAAATCTTTCAACGCTTCCGTTCTTTCTGTGCAGTTCAAGATATCTGAAACGGCTTCATTTGGATCAGGTCCCAAATACAGTGACACCTGGATACTCAACGGCTTTGAAACTCCTTGAATTTGGTACTCGATGCGTTTCGATGTGAACGTATTTTGCCCTGGTACTCAATGTTTGCTTGATACTCAAGCACAAGCATGAGCTGAGGTCGCGCAGCGGTTAGAGGCAGGTACTGCAGGCCACTTTAGCTGACACTGATCCGCAGGTCAGCGGTTCAAATCTCACTGGCTCAAGGTTGGACTCAGCCTTCCATCCTTCCAAGGTAGGTAAAATGAGGACCCAGATTGTTGGAGTAAATATAAATATACATTGCTTACTGGTGTAAACCGCTTAGAGAGTTCTTGCACTGTGAGGCGGTATATAAATCTCACTAATAAATAAATAAATAAAATAAACTTGTTGGTGTCGTTTGCTTTGTGACTCGCTCCGTTATTCCTTGGGGGGGGGAATTGTTTGGTACTCATCCTTTTTGGGTACAAATCGCATCCCCTGGAACCAATTAGTACTGAGGTATCACTGCATTGCATTATAATGGATTTATGCAGTAGCCCACTTCAGGGTGTTGGGTGAACTGAAGTAGCAATTATTTCCCAAATAATTAAATAGCTGACATGAATCAATCAAATGTTGTCGGGGTCAAAACTGGGCAAAGAAAATGTTGGCATGATTTTCCCCATTTGACACTCTCAAAACTATTGCATTGACTTTTGGAAACGCAAGCCAGGAGATGCGAAAAAGTTTACCTACATAATATTTGCTCACTATTGTTCCTGTCTACCTAAGTTCTTTTCTCCTCCCAATCCCTGGTAGGTTCCCATGATTTAAGTTGGTGCAATTCATTGGTGAGTGCACACTGATGGAAGTTTGGGAGAGTGAGGGGGGGAGATTCCCCCCTCCCCAATTTCCCCCAAAGCAAATCCTCTTAGCTTTAGGGAAGGAGGTAGCTTCATCTGAGCCCAGCAAACCCCTGTCAACCTTCTGCTGGGGATTGGATCAATGCAGAGTGGTGGTCTTTGATGGACTTTCAGCCCCTGTGATCTCTCAACCCCCGGGGAGGGGGAAGAGTTTAAAGAATGAGCATATCAATTCAGGACCACTGAACTGCATTTCCATGGGGGTGGGGCTCCACCCTAGCTTTTGCCCCCTCCATCTCTGCTCCTCCTCCTTTTGTCACTCTTCTTTCATGCTTTGTTTAGCAAACACAAAAAACCCACACTCAGTTTTGTTTGCCAGGGCTTTCTGCAAAACTTCACATTAAAGCTCTGGTGAGGCCCAGAGAACCTGCCCATCACTTCAGGGGTCAAAACCAGTCCAGAACCTCCCATCCTGGTCCATCCTGGTATCTCAGCCCTAGAACTTTCACCAGCATCTCAGCCTTGGTGAAGCCACTTAGAAGATGCCTTCAGCCTGGAGACATCTATCCCAACATGAAAACGCTGCCCCACTTTGCTTCTCCCTCCCCCCAAAAAAGCTTTCACAACTAACAGTCTTCAACTAACTAACTTGTGAACCAAGTTACCACACTGTTCCAAAATTGTGATGATGAGCAGAGTTCTTTAGTCCTGCCTAGTCAAGGACAAACTTCTGTTTGGAATGGAGTTTCTACTTTATTTTTCTAGCAGAAGGTTCCTGATAAAGGAGAATATTATTATTTATATGTTTGTTTGTTTGTTTGTTTGTTTGTTTGTTTGTTTGTTTGTTTGTCGAACATGTACAAGATAGCAGGTATATGTATAAATATAAACATATACAAAGTAAGTACAGATAAATGAGGACAGTAGGACAGAGACGGTAGGCACGCTGGTGCGCTTATGCACGCCCCTTACAGACCTCTTAGGAATGGGGTGAGGTCGACTGTAGACAGTCTAAGGTTAAAGTTTTGGGATTTGGGGATGAAACCACAGAGTCAGGTAGTGCATTCCAGGCATTGATCACTCTGTTGCTGAAGTCATATTTTCTGCAATCGAGTTTGGAGTGGTTTACCTTAAGTTTGTATCTATTGTGAGCTTGTGTATTGTTGAGGTTGAAGCTGAAGTAGTCATTGACAGGTAGGACATTGTGGCAGATGATTTTATGAACTACATTTAGATCAGATCGAAGGCGGCGTAGTTCTAAGTTGTCTAAGCCCAAAATTTCAAGTCTGGTGGCATAAGGTAGTCTGTTGTGAACAGAGGAGTGGAGGACTCTTCTCGTGAAATATCTCTGGACATTCTCAATTGTATTAATGTCCGATATGTACTGTGGGGTTCCAGACAGATGAGCTGTATTCGAGAATTGGTCTAGCAAATGTTTTGTATGCTCTAGTTAAAAGTACAATATTACCAGAGAAGAAGCTACGCAAGATTAGGTTAACAACTCTCAGAGCCTTTTTGGCAATGTTGTTAAAGTGGGCTCTGGCACTTAGATCATTAGAGATGAGTACTCCAAGGTCCTTGACAGAGTGAGGGTCGTCTACAAGGGTCGTGTCCCTCCGAGCTTGTATTTTGTGTACGGATTCTGTTTGCCAATGTGTAGCTCAGGGTTCAAACAAGGGATGCTCGGTGCTCTCTGAGCTTGGTGCCAAACTACCCATAGTTAGGTCATGAAACATCTGCAAGAAAACCACCAAGTTCAGAGATTACCGAGCATCCCTCAGAAGGCTCCTGGTTCGATTCTAGGAGTCTCCAGATTGTTTGGGGGGGATGGGAATGGTTTGATGTTTTTTCAGAGTTTCTTTAAATCAGTGCCATGCGTATCATGTTTCAACAGACTATGTTCTGAAATTTACCTGAAGAGAAATGTCTACATTCGGTCTTGAAAGTGGAATTGATTTACCGGGCCGCTAGAAGACAGTTCCCGACTTCAGAGTTTGTTCTTATCTGCTTTACAGACAAAGAAAGGGAAAGATGAAGTTTTGCACAAAGTAAAAGAAAAAAAAAATCCCAAAACAAGTCACAGAATTAAGTCCCCTCCACCCCACTCCCCTTCGTTGGCTTTTGAATTTCATTTCAGGACTGCATCCTAGGAAAATAATAATAATCAAATGTCAGCTCAGTTTCATTATAGGGAGCTCAGACTGAGATTCCTGGTGTCTTTCATAATTTCTACTGTCTGTCAAAATTTTCATATTTCGGGACGTGGTCTAACTAGCCCAAGGTTTGCAGAAGTGTTGTGATTGTTGGACTTTGCTTGAAGTTCTCACTCTGAATTTGCTTTTTTCCAAAGATAACTGGACTTTCTCGGGCGGTTTTCCACCCACTTGAAAATGTTTTCATCCGGTCTAAACGGAAAAAGCTTCTTGGATGAGAAGTGAAATGTCTTCAAGGAAAAACAAAGTCCATTTGTCTTTTGAAAAAGCAACTTTGGGACAACCATGACCTGAATGATTGAGATTGTCCACAGACCACCTGAATTTGAAGCAATATGGATTTACTACCAGTTGTTTGGAAGGCCATTGTCTAAGTCCTCTCTTCTGGATCTCATTCCTATCCTTGCTCCTCCAATATGCATCTGCCCACATGGATGACTTAGAACGGGTACTTCCAACCTTAGCAACTTTATGACTTGTGGACTTCAACTCCCAGAATCCCCCTGGCTGGGGAATTCTGGGATTTGAAGTCCACAAGTCGTAAAGTTGCCAAGGTTGGAGACCCCTGTCTTAGAAGATAGTTTCTTCTAAGAACTTCCAATTATCTTGGCTGGACCATTGAATTGCTGTCTTCTTGCTGCCATTGTAGAAAAGGTAGGGGAAGATTTTAGCTGACAAACCTCTAGATCTTCTGCAGGAGAAAAACCAGACATGTCTCTTTCAAAAACGGATGGTGGTTTGTTAGTTTGGGGGTTTTTTTTAGAAAAGAAAGGGAAAAGACAATGGAAACTGGTCTGATTTATTTATTTATTTTAACCTACTAGGAAAGAGTTGTCTGAGAGAATGTGTAAACCCCGTTGGCTAAAGTTCTACCATGACTGGATAATTATCCCACAATTCATACAGACAGTAGCAATTACCTGTTTATACTGAAGAGAGCCTGCTAATTAAGGGCTCACTTTTCCTACATTCGTACTAGTGTACAATCTCAAGACTATCTCGGCGCTGCAATGGCTCTTTCCCATCCTTTAGCTGCTGCCTGATGTTGGTGATTCACATCAAACAGATGAGAGGTGGAATTATACATTTGAATAGTCCTCTATTCAGAGCAGAAAAAGAAGAAAGCGTTCCTTCCCACAGGGCAGTTGGCTTATGGCATATACTGCCACAAGGTGTAGGAAATATTTCTTCTTCTTCTTTCTTTCTTTCTTTCTTTCTTTCTTTCTTTCTTTCTTTCTTCTTCTTTCTTTCTTTCTTTCTTTCTTCTTTCTTTCTTTCTTTCTTCTTCTTTCTTTCTTTCTTTCTTTCTTTCTTTCTTTCTTTCTTTCTTCTTCCTTCCTTCCTTCCTTCCTCCCCTCCCCTCCCCTCCTCCACCTTCCCTTCCTTAAGTTCCTTCTTTCCTTCCTCTTTTTCTCTTCTTTCCTTGATTTTTTCTTCTTTCCTCTTCCTTCCTCTTCCTTCCTTCCTTCCTTTCTTTCTTTCTTGTGTATCTCTATCTCTCCCTCCTCCCCCACCCCCTCCCTTCCATTCTTTCTTTTCTTCCTTTCTCTTTTTCTCTTCCTTCCTGGATTTTCTTCTTTCTTTCTTTCTTTCTTTCTTTCTTTCTTTCTTTCTTTCTTTCTTTCTTTCTTTCTTTCTTTTCTTTCTTTCTTTCTTCTCTCTCTCTCTCTCTTTTTCTTCTTTATTTCTCTATCTCTCCTCCCTTCCTCCCTCCCTTCCATCTTTCCTTCCATCCTTCCTTCCTTCCATCTATCCATCCATCCATCATTTCTCTCTCTCTCCCTTTCTTCTTCCTTCCTTCCTTCTTCCCTCCCTCTTCTTTCTTTCTTTCTTTCTTTCTCTCTCTCTCTCTCTCTCCTTCCTTCCTTCCTTCCTTCCTTCCTTCCTTTTCTTCTGGAAATAACGGATTCCTCCCCGTGCATCCTTTCTGAGCTCCAGCCTTCCACAGCCTCTCCCTCTGCTTAGCAATATTCAATCAACTGTCGGATTAAAGGTGAAATCAGTCACGCAAGCTCAGGGAACCTACTGCTGCTTCTCCCCAGTGGGACTCCTCTAATCTCCCTCCAAGAGACAAAAGATCATAACTGATTTACTCCTACTCCCTGGGGGACAATTTG
>JALIGW010000014.1:2465617-2486755 GCA_023053685.1 Diadophis punctatus similis | reverse complement strand
AGTTTTTACTAGAGTGTACAATTATATATATATATATATATATATATATATATATATATATATATATATATATATATATATATATATATATATATATATATATATATATATATATATATATATATATCACCCAACTTCTCTAACCGAATACAAAAGCAGAAAACACCGTAAAACAGGAAAGTGGAAACACAAAATCTTTTTTTTTTTTTGCTTATTAAAAAGAATTAAGTTTATGGAAGGACTTTTTACAATGTGGTTCTACCTCCTCTTCATGGAGACAAGGCTAATTTCCTCACATTTTCAAATCTGAAAACAGGCAAGAGAAGAAGAGAGGGGTGGACGAGGCTGCAACACCATGTTGCAAATTTGCCACTGGAGCAACGAGAGATGCTTCCCGTCGCTTGTAGAATCATCTCCGGTTGGGAGGACCTTCTGGTGGGACCAGGGGTGGGATTGAAAAATTTTAGCAACCGGTTCACTGCCCAGTTGCTGGGTGGGCATGGCCTACTCGGGGGCGTGGCCTACTTGGCCTCCTGCACCACGGTGCTGGGGGGGGGGCATTTTCACCCTCCCCAGGCTCTTCTTCGAGCCTCCAGGAGGGCGAAAACGGCCTCCCCCAGGCACCGGAGGCCCTCCACAGGCCAGAAATTGGCCCCGTTTCTGGACTTCCAGTAGGCCCATTTTTTGCTCTCCCAGAGCCTCCGCGCACACCCTGATCTTACCTGGCATCCAAAACGGGCCACGTGGAGACTCCTGGAAGGGGCGGGACAGGGTGGGCGGGGTCATCCAGTCCTTGGAACAGCCGGTTCAACGAACCAGATTAAAATTAACATCCGGTTTGCCGGAACTGGTCTGAACCGGCTGAATCCCACCCCTGGGTGGGAGGTATGGATGAAAGGGAGGGTCCCTTGCCTGACCCTTCCTTAGTGGACCTACTGTAGCCTGAAAGTGATGGTGTCCGCCAGCTAGGAGGCCTTTCGACTGGACTTTCTTGGGGGTGGGGCAGGGTTTCCTTTGGAAGCGTTTTGCTTGTCATCCAAGAAGCTTCTTCCAATTTATTTGAAGTTCAAAGAAAAAAAATAACCGAGGAAAGTCGACTTGCCTTTCGGGAAAGCACATTAGAGACAAGCATGTCCTGGATGATGGAGAATTTCCATAGCCTCTCTGACTTACAGCGGGATAGATCTCCTGAACCTTAAATAGAGCTGCTCTGTCCAAGAGCACGCTTTCCCAGGCATGAGATGCCTCAAACGTCTGCTTCCATTTGACCGACTGCTCCAAACTTCCGCTTTTGCAGAGGGTTCAATTCTCAAGTGTGACCATGCCAAGAGAAGGAACACAGTGCAGAAAAAGATGCATTATTTCTCCTTTTTTAGAAATCGCTAATGTGATGCCAGAGTTACAGATAGCCTTCCTATCAGAAGCTACCTGGCCCCCCGTCCCTAACCTCGCAGCTTCTTTCTAACACATCCCCTCCGTTCTCAACTTTTATTATCAGTACTTTTCCACCATAAAAAAAATGCAAAAAAAACTAATTTGTAATATATTATTTTGTGCCCTGCTTTTTGCAGCTGCCTGATTTTCTCTGTCTCTCTCTCTGTCTCTCTCTCTGTCTCCAATTTCCCACTTTCCTTTTGTCTCGTCGCGAACCAGGTAACCCGGCGTCTTCCTTCCTCGGGAACATCTACTATCTTCGTCCTCTCTCAAACCTCCAGTAATCACAGTTTCTCTGAATGAATAAGGTGATTTTCTTCTTTTTAATAAGCTGCCATTCTCCTCCGTCTCTCCTTTGCTTTCTTTCCGGGGCGTCTGACCCTTTTGATAATGCGCTTATCTGCCTCCGGTGCATTCTGCTTTTCTTTTCTTTTCTTTTCTTTTCTTATTTTTTTTAAAAGAAGGAACACTTCATATATTTGCTGCAGTTTCAAAACCCTGCTTAATTGCCATTCCTTTTTTTTTTTTTTCAAAATCTTCGCCACCTTTCCTTCCCTACCCGTGTCGCCATCGATCCGGCTGCTGTTTTGGAGGGTAGTTGAAAAATCATGAAATTTCAATTCCAGCATCTGCATGAAGCAGCTCCCTCTGCCCTGGTTTGCCAAAATTAGAATGTTCTGGATGGTTTTGCTCTCGAATCCCTGCTGGGGATCGGTTGATAGAGGCCACCAAGATTGCCTTTGTGGTAAAAAGCAGAGATGGTGTGCCAAATTGATGGGACCACTTCAAAATGAAAAGCTAACATCTTCTTCGCATTCTGGAAGCATTTCCTTTAAAAAAATGGGGAGGGGGCTTTGCTAGTTGAAAAGTAGCCCAGCAAGGCATGGAGAGCAGCTTTTCACCTGGATGGAGTAGTTTGCCAAGACTGGATTCCTCCCATCCAGTGGGCCACCTGCACCTTCTCCTTCAGCATCTGGAGATACTTCCTCACTACTTTCGGCTACGTGAAATTGTGAAGAAGCTACACCAAGAGTCCTTCCGATGAGCAAAGTGAGGTTTTGCATGCATTCAGAAGTCTTGCTGAACACCATCTGAATGCAATGGTTTGTTTGTAGTCCAGCTGCCCGTGGAGCAAAGGTAGGTTAGCAGGACCCCAAAGGTATTGTCCCAAAGCTGTGATTAGAAGATTGCTGGCTTTTTTTTAGTAGTGATGGGCTACAGATGGTTGGCATGATTCAGCTAGAAGGTTGCAAGTTCCAGAATAAAGCTCTTGAATTAACTTGAATCAGTTGTATCTCCTGTTCTGGAGAAATGCACCATCAAACTGTCCCCCAACCCTAAATGACAAGAGGTCTACACAAATCAGGGAAATGCTTAAAAGCATCAATGAAAAGTTGACCACTATAACCCTAGGTAATAATTTGCAGAGCAAAAGAAAATCAAAACTAAGCTACTGGCAGACTTTGCTTCAGATAAGAGTTTAGGAACCAAACATAGAGGTAGAAATGCCCAGCAAGAAAGCCAAGTCCATTATGGAGAAGATTTTCGTCTGTTGATTGTGTACGGATGGCCCCTTCTTTAGATCAAGGTCCAGGCAATCCAGATCCTTCATAATCTGGCAAGCATGATGGTCATTGTCACGCTTTGCTGTAATCTGAACTAGTCAGTTCCTGTTAAGCTGCTGGCCAGGGCTCCATCCAAAAGGAAGGAAGATTGGACCATTGGGGCAAGCTCAACATTTCTGCACTGATAGGAACTCAAGATATCTAAACTCTTGGTTCCCTGGTCCAGTGTTTCTCAACCTCAGCAACTTTAGGATGGGTGGACTTCAACTCCCAGAATTCTCCAGCTGGCTGGCTGGAGAATTCTGGGAGTTGAAGTCCACCCATCTTAAAGTCACTGAGGTTGAGAAAGACTGTCTTGGCCTTTTGTCGAACCAGGAAGTTCTTCCCATCCAAACCCAAAAGCAAAGTGGCTATCAGGGATCTCATGGTGGTTTGGGATCTTCAAATATCCGGTTCCAAGCAAAAGGTCGATCTCTTTCAAACATCATTGTGGGTTTCTCTTTTCCTTAACCATGCATTTTTACTTCCTTTTAGTTTCACATTGAGGAACTGAATGTGTTTTTCAATACTAAACCTCCCTACTTAAAGGCCCGCTCATATCCTTATTTTATTTTTGCCTCGCTGTTTGCAGCAAAGACCCCGCAGAAAACTTGCAAGGGATTCAGCATCAGCCGCCAGACCTTCGGTCAGGCCTCTGCTTTTAAGAACGTCTCAGAAACATCTAATGTATCATAACAGGTATTCCTCTTCTTCCAAACAATGCTCTGGAAGGCATGGAAATAACCCAGTGATTCCTGGAATCAGTTGAATTCTAGAGATGATTCTAGATGTGATTCTTTAACCTCAGTTGCCATGATACTGTCTTAGCCCATCAGAACACAAGTACATCGCCTGCGCTAATTTTGTAATACAAATTAAAATTGGAAGGGCTCATTTTGATACGGACTTGTACGGGACGATGTAGAGCATCAAAACTTGCATTGAGTTTTTGCCACCCCTGGGTTGCACCTAAAAAGGGTGTATTGGCTTAAGAAAGATGGACGTGTTCTGCTGACGGCTCAGAAGTTCAAGGGATGTGATTGTCCACTTTGTGCTATAGGCCCCTCCTTTTTAAAATGTTTTTCTTCTGCGCCAGTTCTTCAACCCTCCCTCTCCTCTAGTTTTGTAGATGCCAGTTGTCCATGCTCACATGGCATTTCCAAAGTTTTGCCAATCTCTAATCAAAATTAATCAAAGTGATCAAGGTAATTAAATCAAGGTAATCAAGGTGCAGCAAAGATGATGAGGCTGTGAGTTCGATCCCAGGTAGAGGCATATATTTCTCTCTCTCGGCACACTGAGAATATATCTGCTGAAAAAACTCCCGCATTGGCGACAGGAAGGGCATCCGGCCAGTCAACGCTCAGCTCCATTCAGTTGCCCAGACTCCAGCCCGCAAGGGATTATGGGGTCATTAAAGAAGATGATGTCAGTCAAGCTAAAGATGAGCTTTTCAACAGTAGCTATCATTAATTGATTTTAGCTTTGTCCTAGGACATGATCAATTTGTCTGAATCCTCTTGGGATACACTTACCGGTCTACCTTAAAAGGAGCTAAATATAAATTGGTTTGATTGCCTGCTGGTAGCTTATATGAAAAAGGCTTTATATCCATTTTTCATTTCACATGCATTGCCTTAATCTAGAGTTTGTTCTGAATTAATTACTTTCATGTAATTAAGAGAAAAGAATGCCAAAACCGTGACATTGCAGTTCAACTGCAAATTTTTTCTTAGTAGATACGAACGGGGCATCTCACGCCTTAAAGATTTCCACCTTACGCATTTGGGTTATAAGATCTATCCAAGAGGAGAAGAATAAAAGAATACGTTATATAAATTGCACAACTCCTGTTCCTCCTCTGGATTAAGGTTAAATAAATAAAATGTTGGCAGAGGAAAGGGACATGATGAAATCCATGATGTTATTGCTTTGAGTGTGGCATGAAACATGCTGCCTAACTTTCTTATTTTATTATATACATTGAATTTAATAATACATAAAAGTTTTGTCTCTTCCGAACAACTATGCTTCTTAACCTTAGGATCTCTGGATCATGGCTATCTGAGGAGTCTCAGTTTTCCTTCCTTCCTTCTTTCTCCCTTTCTTCCTCCCCTTCCTTCTTTCCTTCCTTCCTTCCTCCTCTCCCTTCCTTCCTTCCTCCCTCCCTTCCTTCTGTCCTTTCTTCCTCTTTCTTTCTTTCTTTCTTTCTTTCTTTCTTTCTTTCTTTCTTTCTTTCTTTCTTTCTTTCTTTCTTTCAGTAACTTTAGCTGCTTCGGTTTAAAACTGTTGTAGATCTTGGCATTAGACATGTAAAAAGTTTTGCTACTTAAGAAATTTCTAGAGCTTTGCTCTGTTTTTCCAATCCCTGCTTCCAGCTCATTTTGTCATCCTTAATATGACAGTCTCTCTCTCTCTCTCTCTCTCTCTTTCTCTCTCTCTCTCTCTCTCTCTCTCTCTCTCTCTCTCTCTCTCTCTCTCTCTCTCTCTCTCTCCTCTCTCTCTCTCTCTCTCTCTCTCTGGTCATCTTCCTTTATCACCTTCTCTTTCTATGAATCCCTCCTGGAACCCAGGAGACGATGCTGTATTTTATTTTCTGGCAAACTTGATTATTTATTTATTTATGCATCCACCTTTAGCCCAATTAATGCAATTCCTAGAAATAGGAATGTTTTCATACAAGAGCTGAAGTGGTGCAGTGGTTAAATGCTGCGACTGCAGGCTGACTGCTAGTTTAGCAGTTCAGCTGTTCAAATCTCACTAGGCTCAAGGTTGACTCAGCCTTCCATCCTTCCGAGGTGGGTAAAATGAGGACCCAGATTGTTGGGGGCAATATGCTGAACTCTGTAAACCGCTTAGAGAGGGCTGTAAAGCACTATGAAGCGGTATATAAGTAAAGTGCTATTGCTATTGCTATACTAAGCCTAGTTTTTCTCTGATTTCTGTTTTTATATAACCCTCTGTGAAAAAATTTCACTATCTACCAGTAGAGAAAATTAATGCTTCTATTTTTATAGTATAACTTAGAAAAGTTTATAGCTGTTTAGTTCCTCAAACCTCTGAACAGCCTTGCCCAGAAGTTAAAAAATCTCCACACTTGTTTGATTAAAAACCCAAAGATTAATTGCACACTTCTTTCATGAAAAATAACGTTTTTGGCATTCTTTTTTCCCCTTTTCTTTGGAAATTACTATGCGTCCCCCAAAGTCTTAGAAATCTAATATGTGCTGGCTGCAACCTGAATACCTGATCATTTTGTGCGTCTTTGCAAACCGCGGTGACAGCAACAACAGCAAGCAATGTGGCTAAATGGCTCTCTTTTCCCTCTCTTTTGTGTTTCTCTCTCTCTCTCTTTCTCTCTCTCTCTCTGTGTTTGTGTGTGTGTGTGTGTGTGTTTTGAACAGCCCATCCCTTCGGAGTTACCGATGCTGGTGTCATACAAGCAGCTAGAGAACAGCCATTCTGCAGAAGTGAAACCCAGAGAGACCCTCACTCACCTGGCTGAACGCCATCTCAGGATATTTCAAATGCAACAATTATAATTCTGCTTTTTTTGTGATGCAACGAGTCACCCGTCCTACCCAAAAGGAAGATGCCATTTAAAAAAAAGAAAAAAGAAAATGGGAGCATGGGTTTGTTTTGCCTTTTAAAAAACCGGTGCAAAATCTGAAAGACTTGTGGTTGATCTCTCTCTCTCTCTCTCCTCCCCACCCACCCACCCCATCCTCGTCATAATGCCAGCCCTGAGCACCCCAACTGGCCATTTTGATTGTGAAAAACCGAGAGAGGTTTGGGACCTTTGAAACGAAGGACGCAGCTTCTGTTTTGTAATGGGTTGTCGGGCGAGGGGAAAAAAAGGACAATTTTCTAGCTGTAGGCTTTCCCTTCTGAACCAGTAAAAGAGCACAGATTTTAATTCTCACTTTGCAAGTGTAACGTTGGACTATGTCTCTCGTCTAGCCTGCTTCCTTGCACCCCCCACGGCATTTCTATTCTTCTACCAACAAATTGGGTCAAGAAATACTACATCTTTTTTTTTTCCCCTCCTCTTCCTAACCAACTCAGCGGTTCGATTAAGGAAATGGGCGTGTTGGCCGCTAACTCAACTTTCTCCGCAAGACACCAAGGAGGATGTAATAAAAGCCACTTTTTTAATACAAAAAAAAAAAAAACCACACACACAATGGGAAAACTCAGAAAGCTGATGAGATGCACCGAAAAGTTCTCCTCTTTTGAAATGCAATCCTTTTTCTTCCCTCTGGCTTGAAGCTTTCACACAATCCAAGTCAAGGTCCATTTAAGTTCAGAAGAGTTAAAGTGCCTGGGCTTCAACCCTCTTTTTCCCCCTCACTGGACTATCCTGGTTTTGTAGAACACTGGAAGAAGTTTGGATGTAGAACATTGTGAGTGCAAGACTTGGCCAGTGGTAGAAGGCCAGTGGGCTTGTCATCTTTTGCCATGCAAAATCTCTTCCCTTCTAAAACTTATGGGAGGTTCCGATAGGAGGTAAGGTATACATCTCCGTTGGGCCGTATACTGGTTGATTACCGCCAACCCTAAATATATATAAGGGAAGAACTAATACTTTAAGCAATACATTCTGGATGGGTTAGCACATTGCTTTGCAAAGCATCTGGGATCCTCAACTTCAATATTTTGTCACCGTTGAGAGTGAAAATTAAAACATCGACAGAGGTCAATTTCCTAGAGGCACCCCGTTTTCTAAGACTTTGCTCAGAAGGAAAGAATCAGGTGACTGACTATCTGGTCACCCACGTGAGACAATATGGGTGATAAGAGGAGCTGTGTTAGACCCAAACAACTTTGGTTTTGTTTGGACCTCCCTGGATTCATCATTTTATCCCCCTTCATCTCCATTCATCTCCCTTAATCTCCGTTCATTCATCCCCCTTAATCTTTGGCTTAGAGTGTTCCCTGCAACCCAGTTTGGGCTGCTTAATCAAGATCAACCCGGTCAACTTTTTCTCCAAGGCATGCCACATCTAGCAAGCCATCTCTACACATCCTTTGAAGGTGTCCTGTAAAACCTTTTTGGTGCACCTAAAACAACAACAACAAAAACCCCTATTTGCATGAACAGAGCAGCAAAGCATGTATCCACGGGCAAATTGGCAGAATCCTTTGCAGCATGGAGAAAAAACAACCCCTCCTTCTGACACCCATGGTGGCACGTGGAATTTCCTCAAAAGTGTTCATGGCCACAAGAGCCATGATGGAGAAAGATCTAAGTTGGATTTCGAAGGAGAGTCAAAGCTTGGATGTGTAGACGTAGTTCTTCCCCAGCAAAACAAGGCTGAGAAGATACTCAAAAGTGTGTTGGTAGTAGGGCATGGACAGAGGAAGGTCTGTGTAGCCCTGAAGAACAAGGGATGTGATATGTTACTATGAGTGTCTTTAACGCAGCTACTTATTGTTGAGATGGAGACATCTAAATGGACTTTAGAAACAAAACACACACACACACACACACTATCATCCAAGAGCAAACTCATTTTCAGGGTGCTGACAAATACCCTGCATTATTTTCAACCTTGCAAAAGGCTATCAAGCTAAGAACAAACTGTTATATTTTTTAATTTATTATTATTATTATTATGCAAAGGAACAATGGAGACCTGAACCTGTCCAAATAGCTCTTTAAAAAAAGGAAAGGAAAAAGCTTGCAGGTTGTCAGCTAACCACATTTCCCCCCCAACTTTAAAAAAAAAAAAAACCTTGGTTGGTCGTCTTGATGTTTACATGATTCCCTGATGCTTGTAACCGAAAACCACTCCTGCATCCATTTTTAATTGGGGAACAGGAGGGAAGGGTGTTATTTATTTATTTATTTTTAAAATAACACCAACAATAATACTTGGGGAGTTTGAGAATTAGCTTTTCGTTCAAACGAAACCAGGAGAAAGCGCATTCGGTTTCCATTGTGGTTGTCTTCCTATCCAAAAAGACCTGGGTTAAAAATAGAGGGGCATTTCTCCCCCCGGTTTTTGCTGCATGACCAAAATAAATAAATAAATGCAATTATATAGTTTTTAAAACCACAACCTCTGGATGACAACCTGCACATTTTTGCTTTATTCTGGTCCATCTAGAATTTTGCTGTTTGCCACTAAAAGAAACATTATGGCAAAAATAATCATTATTCCACCACCATCACCCCTTTTTTTTTAACAAAATAGGATAGCTGGTTTCAATCAAAGCTTGTAATTCACCCAGACAACAAACCATGGTGAATATTGGGTGGCAACATGAATGAAGATGCTCCTTCTGATTTGGTACAATCAGGGACAATTTTGTCACCTCCAGTTTGGGTTGCGCTGACTTTTCTGCCCTAAGTTAAATAATGAAGTTTGCTTTGGGTGTGAATTCTGCTCTTCTATGCCGGTTTGTTGGTTAACGGAAGATTGTATATCCTGGTGAGCTAAAATAACCATAAATTCAGCCGTGTATCAGTGCCTCTGTAGGCTCAAGAGACCAGTTCTCAGTTTGATAGTATACTCAGCTGACAAAACCAGCAATGGATCTTTTGCAAACTAGAAAGCAGAAGGAAAAATTATATAAATAATTCTTATTTATATGTATGTATGTATGTAAGAAAGAGGATGTGTAAATATGGGGAACAGTCAGAATTGGGGTGTAAACATTCTATAAAGATTTTAAGGTGCATTTTTCAGCTTGCAAAAAAAAAATCCAACAACCCGGGACTACGTTAATCACTTCAACTGTGATTTTATATATTCATGTTGCTTTATACAATAATCGTGGAATGTTAAATTTTATGAATGCATTCGGCTCTTTTTTCATTACAATTTTTTTGAGTTTTCTTTTGAAATGATCAATAAACTTTGGTATGTTCTGATGATGAGTTTAACCGCCTCTGTCACCCCACATGACCTCGGTTTGAGGGGGTGTTCGGATGTTGTGGGTAACGTTGTTGTATACAAGCCACTGGCGGTCCTGTTTTCACGGTAAGGGTGAAGTCAGAGGTGCGAAGTCGCAGGTATGAAGTCATACGTGTGAAGTTAAGAAAACCATCCAGACGTGGAAATATCTACCTGCCTATTTTATGGGCAGTCAACATCACTTCGAATTAAGGATACACTACAAAAAATTTAATGGAGTAAGCAGACAAATTTGCAAATCTCTTCTAAAGTTTACTGGCTTTTGAGGGATATTAAGGAGGGATATCCAGAGGAATCGATTAGGCCAGATTGGAATAAAAGCAAATTTCTTTTGATTTATCCTTTGCATTATATAGAGCAGTGTTTTTCAAAACTTGGTGACTTTTAAAGATCTGTGGATTTCAACTCCCAGAATTCTAGTAGTAACTGTAAGAGGGATCTTGGAGTCCTAGTGGACAACCATTTAAATATGAGCCAGCAGTGTGCAGCAGCTGCCAAAAAAGCCAACACAGTTCTAGGCTGCATTAACAGAGGGATAGAATCAAGATCACGTAAAGTGTTAATACCACTTTATAATGCCTTGGTAAGGCCACACTTGGAATACTGCATCCAGTTTTGGTCGCCATGATGTAAAAAAGATGTTGAGACTCTGGAAAGAGTGCGGAGAAGAGCAATCAGGATGATTAGGGGACTGGAGGCTAAAACATACGATGAACAGTTGCAGGAACTGGGTATGTCTAGTTTAATAAAAAGAAGGACTAAGGGTGATATGATAGCAGTGTTCCAATATCTCAGGGGCTGCCACAAAGAAGAGGGAGTGAAGCTATTCTCCAAAGCCCCTGAAGGCAGGACAAGAAGCAATAGATGGAAACTAATCAAGAAGAGAAGCAACTTAGAACTAAGGAGAAATTTCCTGACAGAACAATTAATCAATGGAACAGAAGTTGCATTCAGAAGTTATGGGAGCTTCATCACTGGAAGTTTTTAAGAAGAGATTGGATAACCATTTGTCTGAAATGGTATAGGGTTTCCTGCCTAAGCAAGGGGTTAGACTAGAAGACCTCCAAGGTCCCTTCTAACTCTGTTATTCTAATTCTCCAGCCAGCATACATCCCAAAAGTAGCCCTCCACTAGGTTTTAAAAGTGGCTGGGATTGAAAAAATGATTTTTAGAGGGGACTTTTATTTCGGATTTTGGCATTCCAAATTGAAATGCTGAATGGTTTTGAGAATTCCTAATAATCCAGGAAATGCAAAAGATGATACTGCAGCAAAATGTTTATTCAACGTTACCCAGCAATCGTGTCAGCCATACTCATACAGGTAATCCTCAATTTACAACAGTTCATTTAGTGACCATTCAAAGTTTCAACGGCACCCGAAAAAGGGACTTATGACCATTTTCACACTTACGACCATTGTAGCATCCTCACGGTCATGTGATCAACATTCCAACGCTTGGCAACTGACTCACGTTTATGACGGTTGCAGTGTGCCGGGATCATGTGATCCCCTTTTGCGACCTTCTGACCAGCCAAGTCAATGGGGGAAACCAGATTCACTTAACAACCATGTTGCTAACTTCACAACGGAAGTGATTCATTTAACAACTGAGGCAAGAAGGGTTGTAAAATGAGGCAAAACTCAATGTCTCACTTAGCAACATCAATTTTGGGCTCAATTGTGGTTGTAAGGCGATAACTACGTGTATTCCATACAGTCACGTAAAGTGGGGGGATTTGTAACATTTGTGGTGATTTCTATTTTTTGGGGAAAATAGATTTGAGCTGAGAAGCTTGAAAACATTTTTAGAGGAGTGTTTTTCAACATTTAAGAGGGGTGGACTTCAACTCCCAGAATTGCCCAGCCAGCTGTCTGGGGAATTCTGGGAGTTGAAGTCCACCCCTCTTAAAGGGGCCAAGGAATTCTGGGAGTTGAAGTCCACCCCTCTTAAAGGAGCCAAGGTTGAGAAACTGACTTTAGAGGGACCTGTGCTGTTGTTCACCTTGCAGCTCTTCCCAAAAGGATTTCCCAAGGGATACCAGCAAGCTTCCAGATGTGCTGGGACTACACTTCCCAGAATCCCGAACGGCCAGCCCAGCTTCGAATTGTGACAGCCTGCAGTGCCGGCCCTCTCTGGAGAGCGCCCAGTTGGAGAAGGGCTGATCAGTCCAGTCCAACCAGTCCGACTCCTTGTAAGGCAATTTCCTGGTTCCTTGTTTGCAAATCGCCGGTCGCGCAATGCTGGAGCCGGGACCCCCGCAGGGGATGAAACCCACCTTCCAAGCCCACCCTCGTCCCCCTAAAGGAGGGTGGCCAGTTCCGACGTGATGCGGGACACGCGGGAAGCAGGGACCGTCCTTTGGGGGAGGGTCAGGACGAGCCCCTTTCGGGGGTCTCCCCGCCGCCTTTGGAAACTTGGGGACCGCGGTGCCAACCCCGCGTCTCCATCACTCGCGGAGAGGCGAGAAGGAGGCGCCGCTCTCCACCCAGCTGTGCGCCCCGGCGCTGCAACCGGAGGGGAAACCGAGGCAGGACTCCCTGCCCTGCGGAGCCAGCCGCCCCCGGGACGGCGGGGAAGGAGGGACCGGCGGAGGCGGAGTAACCCAGCCCAGCCCAGCCCAGCCCGGCCGGGCGCGCCGCTGCAGCCGCCCGCAAGACCCACCGGGCCAATGGCTCTGCCCGCCCGGCCGCCCGGCCGCATCTCCGAGGCCGAGATGGCTCTTTACTACCAGCTGCTGCGAAGCGCCGCCCGCGCCGAGGTTTTGGCCGGAGCCGGTAAGCCTCTGATGCATTCCGGCGTCGCTGCGTTGCAGAAAGAAGGATGGAGGGCAGGTGGGGGGGGGGGTTGCTGAGGGAGAGCGGGGTTTCCTACTTCGCTTTTTTACCTCTCTATTTCTCCTGTCCGGCATCCCCTGTCTAAAGAGGTTTTGGGGTGCTGACCCCATCCCCGTCAAACCAGGGAGAGAGAGGGGGGAGGAGAGAGGAGGAAGGGAGAGAAGGAGGGAGGGAGAGAGAGGGGGGGAGGAGAGAGGAGGGAGGGAGGGAGAGAAGGAGGGAGAGAAGAAGAGAGAGGAGGGAGAGAGAGAGAAAGAGAGGGGGGGAGAGAGAGGAGGGGGAGAGAGAGAGAAGGAGAGAGGAGGAGGGAGAGAAGGAGAGAGAGGTGGGAGAGAAGAGGGAGAGGAGAGAGAAGGAGGGAGAGGAGGGAGAGAGAGGGGGGGAACTTCAGGGGTTGACACCTGACCAGGAGGAGGTGCCCCACACTCTGGGACCCTGATTGCTCTCATTGGGGTGGGGGGTGGGGTGTCCAAGGGTTGCTTTCTTCCCTTTGACAGCTTTTCCCCAGGTAGGAAAAACAGAGGAGGCAGCTGGCAAGAGCCATCAGCAATGGGGAGTTGGCAAAGGGGCACGGAAATAGGGGTGGGGTGTTCCTGGTTTGATGCTGTGGGTGGGAAGGCAGGCAGATGTGCTTGGAGCGTGGGTCAGGGTTGGGCTGAAACCAGGATGCCCTGAAGAGGGTCTTTTCCTGCAAGTGAACTTTGAAGCTTTGTGCAGTTTTGTGCTTCGGAAATTGGACTTGCATCGGGGCCTGATGGGCAATTCTTGGGGGTGGTAGTAGGACAGGAGAGGTCACCAAACAGCCAGTTTTGGCCCAGAGGGGGTCTAGCTGCTAACCCTCCGATCAAATTCCAACTTTCCCCTTAAGTACAGCTGCTCCCTTCACCCTAGTGATGGACTGGGGAGGGAGGGGCTTCTCTTTCCTCCAGCCGTCCTGGTGGAGAGACGGTCCCCTTCCTTCCTTCCTTCCTTCCTTCCTTCTTTCCTCCCTCCCTCCCTCCTTCCCTCCCTCCCTCCCTCCCTTCCTTCCTTCCTTCCTTCCTTTTTTTTTGCTGTTATTGTTATTCTTTATTTTTCGCCTTTTTGGCTATCATTCTTCTCTGCATCTACAGCAGTTAGATTTGCAAGGAAAAATAAAACCTAGTTGGTCCTAGGCTAGGGAATAAACAAAATTATTCCTCTCTGTTTCCTAAAGGTAATAAATCAAAAGCAGCACCCTGAGCCAAGAAGGTGGGCTGAGTTTCTTCTGCATTGGTCTGACATCTTTCTAAGCAGCGCCAGGCTTGCGTGGAAAGACATGCAGGAAACACAACTAAGGAAATGTCTGTTCTCCATAGTTGTTATAGTATTTATTTTATTTATTTATTTTATTTATTTTGTCAAGCATGTATGAGAAAACAAGTATAAGTATAAACATAACATATAAACATATGTATAAACAGGTATACGTATAAGCATAAGAAATGAGTAACAACAAATGGGAACAATAGGACAGGGACAGTAGGCACGCTGGTGCGCTTATGCACTCCCCCTTACAGACCTCTTAGGAATAGGGTGAGGTCCACGGTAGACAGTTTAAGGTTAAAGTTTTGGGGGTTTGGGGAAGTAACCACAGAGTCGGGTAGTGCATTCCAGGCATTGTCCACTCTGTTGCTGAAGTTGTATTTTCTGCAGAGTTTTGAGCGGTTTACTATGAGTTTATATCTATTGTTTGCCCGTGTATTATTGCGGTTGAAGCTGAAGTAGTCGTTAACAGGTAGGACGTTGTAGCAGACAATTTTGTGTACTAAGCTTAGGTCAGACCATAGGCGGCATAGTTCTAGGTTGTCCAGGCCCAAAATTTCAAGCCTGGTGGCATAAGGTATTCTATTGCGAGAAGAGGAGTGGAGGACTCTTCTCGTGAAGTATCTCTGGACTCCTTCAATTGTGTTAATGTCCGATATACAGTGTGGATTCCAGGCAGATGAGCTGTATTCAAGAATTGGTCTGGCAAAGGTTTTGTATGCCCTGGTTTGCAGTACAATGTTTCCGGAGGTAGGTTTTGGGGTTGCAAAACACACTTTGAGGTGCATGCAAAAGAAAAGAGAAATATGACAGCTGGGTCAGAATAATTCTCCTTGACTTTCTAACTTTCTTCCTGCAGGGAGTGGAGAGCGCACGTTTTCTCTGGCATAAAATCCAGCGCTAAATAGAAAGAAGTCCTGGGTTAGCCAGAGAAAGAAATAAACAGTGGATAAGGAATACAGATAGCCCTGGACTTATGACCGCAGTTGAGCTTTTAAGTGTTAAGTGAGTTTTGTCCCGTTTTACGACCTTTCCTGCCACAGTCGTTAAGTAAGTCACACGGTTGTTAAGGGAATCGGGCTTCCCCATTGATTATGCTTATCAGAAGGTGGCAAAAGGGGACTCTGCAGCCGTCATAAATATGAGTCAGTTGCCAAGCGTCCGAATTTTGATCACAGGACTATGGGCATAATGTAACGGTTGTAAGTGTGAAAAATGGCCGTAAGTCACTTTTTTCAGTGCCGCTGTAACTTTGAAGGGTCATTAAACAAGCTGTTGTAAGACGGGGACTACCTACATAAGGAATATTGGATCAGAATCCTTCCTTCCTTCCGTTCCTACAAAGTATTTTCTTAGAAATATTTCATGAAAGTGTTTGCAAGTGGGAAAATCTGATTTCCTCGCTGGTTGTTGTTTCCCCCCCCCCCCTTCCTTTGGTCTTTTTCAAGCACTTTCTGAATTCTGGTATGCTGGTAATTGTGTTTCTGGATCTGCAGCCTGGTTTGGCCGAATGAGTAGAGCTTCCACATACAGGGACTGTCTATACAGACTGCAAAGGGTTCAAAGGTCTTCAGTCCTCTCCCCCCATTTCTCTAGTGAAGGAAGAAACACCCTAGATGGTTGATAGCAGTGATGACTTATTGCAGATTTATTCTTTAAACTGTGTTTTAATCTTTAATCCACAAGGGTGTGTCAAAAAGGGTATTTATTCTTCCAGACTCATTAGTGTTGATCCCGATTTTGAGAAACCTTGCACACATTCTGGAAAAGAAACCAAACTAAATCTTAGATGGGGGAATCCTCCATTTTGAGGGGGACCCCCAAGATCTGCAGAAGCACAATGTGTGTGTGTGTGTGTGTGTGTGTGTGTGTGTGTGTGTGTGTGTGTGTGTGTGTGTATACAAATATAAGGAAAGAATCCAAAATGAGAACGGGGGTGGGTGGGTGGATTGGCCCAGAATGGAGGGTTTATTCCTGGGCAGGAGGAGATGGGGTGGGGGCAGAAAATTCAAAAATTTACAACAGGTGCTAGATGGAATCTTAAAACAGCAGCAGCTCACCCTGCAGAAGTGAAGAGATTCACGTCCAGATGTTTTATCCATTTTAATTACTGGGTTGCTTAATGCCTGAGCAACCTGCAGCATTTTCACCCTCAACCTGGCATGTGTCCAGCAATTTCTTCTTCGCCCACAGGGAGGTGTGGGAGTTGCTTCTTTTCACCCCAAAGAAGAGGACCCTCCCCCCCCTTTTTTTTTTGCACCGGGGATGAAAATCCAGTTTGACTTGAAGTAATTAAAACTCTTCCTCCTTCATTTGGAAACCCATTAGAGGATTAGAGGAAGGGAGGGCAAGGAGGGAGGAAATTAATTACAAATCCTATTTTTTGGCAGCCCAAGGCTGCTAATTTAAGAATCCCGGGGATGGATTTTCATGATGATGATGATGATGATGATGATGATGATGATGATGATGATTGTTGTCGTCATCGTCATCGTCATCATCATCATCATCATCATCATCATCATCATCATCATCATCATCATCATCATCATTATTATTATTATTATTATTATTATTATTATTATTATTATTATTATTATTATTATTATTATTATTATTATTATTGGAAAGGAGAAACTTGAAGATTAATGAACCATCCTGCATTTCTGTGTATTTTTAAGGGAAGGCATCTCTAGGCTTGCAAATTTAATGGGTATACATTGTTGGCTTCCCTTAAATAGGAGCATCTACTAAACCCACTTGGGCTCTCTGGATAATGGTGTAGCCTTGGTTTTATTTCAGTTCAACGTTGTATTAATTTATCAAAGCATAAAATACAAGAATATAAAGAAACATGAAAATGTAAAATGCAGGAGGAAAGGGGGAAGAGAGAAAAGGGTAGGGTTATGTACTATTGGATAAAAAAGAGCAAATAGCCAAACAGCCTGAAGTCAGGAGGTTCTGATGGGAATCGTAATTCTACTAGATCTGGTGGACCACAAGACTTACTTTTGGCCTTCTCCAAGGATATTTACAGTATGTTTGTGGGCTTGTGCTGTTGATGTGTAAGGGTTGGACTGGAAGTGTGATGATATCTGTTGATATCGACCCCTTTTCTGGATGTGTCAGGGGCTCCCTGATTTTAAAGATAGAACTTCTAGATTAGTGGCTGAATTCATGGTTGGAAGCTCACCAGGGACAGTGCATAGATACACTATGGGTGCTCTTCCAAATGTCCCATCCACATCTACAAACAGTTCAACGGAGAAACAGTGATGGGGACAAATTCCAGAAGATCATTTAGAAAACTGCCTTGATTCAACCGTGTCTTTGGGGAAGAAGCCCATGGAAACAGAAGAGTCATTGATCAACTCTTGAACGGAATCTTGACTTGGAAAGTTTCTTGGTATACAGACCATAGCTTGTTCCCTATTTTCCAGGTTTTTTTTAAAAGGATATAATATTGCTTTTGTCCACAATATTTCAAGCTGTATTGTCTTCTATTCAGCCCTGTGAGGAAAAGCTTGTCTTTTTAAATTTATTTTCCACTTAGGCTGCAGATCCTAGATATGGGAAGTTGTTCCATGCATCTATAAAGACAGCTTTTGTATTTGGAAATGGTGGCTGTGTGTTGTGCCCTGGAAATCATTTTCCAATATTGTAATTATTGCTCGGCCTCACAAGGCAATAGAGGTATCTCCTGAGCATTTTAATGAGAAGTTACATGTCAAAATGTAAATTTCTGATGAGAGTTGTTGCAGATTATTGGATTGTGCTGGCCATCATCAGGTCTCTGGTGCCGATTGGCTGAATTGAGGTGACGTCATGGAATGTTTGGTTTCTTTGGGAAGATTTTTTTTTGGGGGGGAGTGAAAACTGGGGTGAATGGTGTGAATGGAGAAATGCTTTGGAGGAATCCCAGAAATGAGGATATTGATGGTGGGCCCTGAGCATTAACAAGGGAGTGAGTTCAAATTTAAGTCCCGATTTATTTAGTTATTGGTGAACCACCAGCAAAATATATGAAAAGCTCAGAACTGGTAGCCAAATACAAGACAGACAATATAACAGGCATATAAAACCTTTAGAAAAAAGTAATCCTGAGCACTGGAGGAACAGAAAGCTTGAATAAATTGCAAGAAAAGAATGCAAAACATTGGATAAAATAGAAATGGGGTAAAAAAGGAATGCAGTAAAATAAAGCAAAAGGGATAGAGAAGGGAGAGGAAGAGAAGAGAAGAGAAGAGAGGAGAGGAGAGGAGAGGAGAGGAGAGGAGAGGAGAGGAGAGGAGAGGAGAAAAGAGAGGAGAGGAGGGGAGGGGAGGGGAGAGGAAGAGAAGAGAAGAGAAGAGGAAAGGAGGAGAGAGAAGAGAAGAGAAGAGAAGAGAAGAGAAGAGAAGAGAAGAGAAGAGAAGAGGAAAGGAGGAGAGAGAAGAGAGGAGAGGAGAGGGGAGGGGAGGGGAGGGGAGGGGAAGGGGAAGGGGAAGGGAAGGGAAGGGAAGTAGAAGGAGATCGGAAGAAGTAAGAGTAGAGATGGACAATCTCTAGGAAGCCAACATTTGGTGGAGCTGAAGGTCATTTCACAAGTGGGCAAAAGTGACTTTTCTTAAATGTGGCTTGTGATTTTAGGCCTTAAATTCCCTATTTTGGCCTCTCCCTTCCTCCCAATGGCAGGAAGGTTTCAAGGGCAGACCTGTTAGGGGGTTCCCACTCCCCAGACTAACCACCATTCACTAAAGACACCCACATGAGCATTAGAATGGACGTGGAAGATGTCCCACCATACAAAAGGAAACAGAATGGAGGAGGAAAAAGGAGAAGGAGGCTAAACTGATTTCCAGCAGATTAAGGAAATCAGGGACGAGCTATCGCTTTGGGACAAGGATGAGGAACAAGATCCCAAAATTGCCAAAAGGGAGACTCAAGAACCCTGGAGCCATGAGGATGAGCCGCACAACCGGTTCATTCACACCCTTTGCATTGTGGTGTTTCCTAGAATCAGCTGCCCCAACAAGGGCCACGGAGCTTGCAGATGACCTGAGCAAAGGAATTGCATTTCTTTCTGGTGAGTGGAATCGATTTTTTTTTCCTCCGTGCCCATCAGAAAGTCTCTTTTGAGAGGGGTGGGCTGCCGGTCAGAGCACACAGACTTTGTCTTCCAAGAGCCGATGCAGCTTGAGAAGCAGAAAAATGGATTTTGGAAAATGAGGAGAAGGTCCATCAGATGACTTGGCCAGAGGCTGAAGGTTGAAGGTCAAGCCCTCTGCTGACTCCCTTCTTAGGGTTCGGAGGGCCAGAGCTGTCTTCCATTGTGTAGAAGGGAGGAGGAGGAGGAGGAGGAGGAGGAGGAGGAGGAGGAGGAGGAGGAGGAGGAGGAGGAGGAGGAGGAGGAGGAGGAGGAAAAACAACAACAGGCACTACTTTTTCTGCCTTGTTCTCCAGATGTTGATATTTAATGTACACAAAAATAGGTGGTGACTTTTGGCTGATTTTGAGATGGCAGGAGAGGAATCAGCTGGGGAGGGAAGATTTCCATTCCTCATGGGAGGGAGGGAGGGAGGGAAAGAGGAAGGAAGGAAGGAAGGAAGGAAGGAAGGGAGGGAGGGAGGGAGGGAGGGAGGGAGGGGAAGGAGAGAGGGAGGGAGAGAGGAAGGAAGGAAGGGGAAGGAGGGAGGGAGAGGGAGGGAGGGAGGGAAAGAGGAAGGGAGGGAGGGAGGGAGGGGAAGGAGAGAGGGAGGGAGAGAGGAAGGAAGGAAGGGGAAGGAGGGAGGGAGAGGGAGGGAGGGAGGGAAAGAGGAAGGAAGGGAGGGAGGGAGGGAGGGAGGGGAAGGAGAGAGGGAGGGAGAGAGGAAGGAAGGAAGGGAAGGAGGGAGGGAGAGGGAGGGAGGGAGGGAAAGAGGAAGGAAGGGAGGGAGGGAGGGGAAGGAGGGAGGAAGGAGAGAGGGAGGGAGAGAGAAAGGAAGGAAGGAAGGGGAAGGAGGGAGAGAGGGAGGGAGAAAATGATAGAATATCGTTTAGTGAGTGGCTTTGAGTCCCTTTTTCATTTTCTTGTCTAGGTGGGAGAGGAAAAGGCAAGGAGTGGATTGTCACATTTCCTGAAAATCCCAGTTTCAGTCAAGTGTCCGAGGAGGTCATAACGAAAGTTTTAACCTACCTGACATGGATCCCAAGGTACAACTTTTACCTTAGAGAAGTGTTTCTCAACCTCAGCATGGACCTCATCACCCAGAATTCCCCAGCCAGCATGGCCGTTGATGAATTCTGGGAGTTGAAGTTCAGAGCCCTGGAAATGGCCAAGGTTGGGAATCACTGCTTTAGAATCCCATTGCAATGAAAATGATGTTTGCCTCTCAAAAGCAGTTTTTAAAAAAAGACCAAAAAAAAGGTAGTCTACTCTGATTTTGCATTTCAGCATAGATTTGATCCCTGTAATGTTACTTTTGTGCTGTCAGTGTTTTTTTCCCCCTTGTCTTCTAGCCAACGCAGACCGGAAAGCAAATTTAGCCTTATCCTGGACAGAAGGTTAGATACCTGGATGTCAGTCAAGATGGCTCTCCAAAGAATAGCTGTAAGTTCTTGTGGGCTTTGGCTCAGTGGTGAAATCCAATTTTTTTTCCTACTGGTTCTGTGGACGTGGCTTGGTGGGCATGGCAGGGGAAGGATATCCCCATTCCCTCCCCACTCCTGGGGGAAGGATACTGCAAAATTCCCATTCCCACCCCACTCTGGGACCAGCCAGAGGTGGTATTTGCCGGTTCTCCGAACTACTCAAAATTTCCGCTACCGGTTCTCCAGAACATGTCAGAACCTGCTGAATTTCACCCCTGCTTTGGCTTCAAGGAATAGAATTGAGCTGTGGGGTCCTTGGTGCTCTCTGAGCTTGCTTGCTTTCTTGCAGACATTTCCTTAGCCAACTAGAGAGTGGGTCCACGTGTCTTAAGGTTGCCAAGGTTGAGAAACATTAGTCTAGGTCAATATTGTCCATTGGTTCAAACCAGCTGCTACTTTCCAAGGCTCGGATGAAAGTGTAGGTCTCCCACTTCATTTTGCCACATTTTA
>JALIGW010000014.1:2443117-2463117 GCA_023053685.1 Diadophis punctatus similis | reverse complement strand
GGAAGGATGGGAGTGAGAGAGGGAGGCAGGAATGGAGGGAGGGTGTAAAAAGAACAAACACCTTTATTTTCATTTTGGAAGAGTGAGCAGGCCTTATATTGAGGCTAATTGTATCGGATACCCTAGAAATGGAGAAATCCCCCACCCCCAATTTCAGAGTTCCAAATAGCATCCAAAACTAAATCAGAGTCCGAGGCAAAGTATTCCTTAAAGTTCCAATTTATTAGCAGAGCCATGTTGGCACATCTGGGAGAAACCCGAATCTGAAGTCCCAGGGGTTTCTCCACCCAATTGAAAGTTCAAGCCCTTGTCCCCACACCCCCAAGTCCATCACGTTGACCAATCTTCAACTGCCAACTTGGCAGCAACTCCCATCTCCTTCTGTGCAGGTGCAGGAGTGCAAAGACAAAGGATGACCATGGCAATCCAGAAGGAATTTGTTATGGCTACATGCAGACAGCCCTCATGCGATGACCCCTCCCAAATTCCCATAGCAAAGAATACATTTTAAAATAGCATAAAGTGTGGCAGGCCAAAGACCCCAACTCAAATGGCTTCAGCCTGACACACACACCCATGCACCAAATACAGCTTGTGATTCTATCTCAAACGCCCCCCCCAAAAAAAATTAATGTCCAGGCAAAGGTGGTCCACTTCCCAAAGACTTATGTCTGCTTAATCTTCAGAATCTTCATTTTGTGGTCCTCAGATCTCGCCTTTGCAAACCAACCATTCCTGAGCCTTTACCGATGAAGGATACGGGCTGAGTTTGCCTGGTTTCTCCCAGGCTGCAAGGCAAGGAAAGAGCCAACTGGCAGAATTCCCACCGGCTTAAATTGGGCACGTTATCCATTCATTTGCATCCGCTCATTATTTGAGGCTCGGTTAAAAATAGCTCTTGGACGTGTGGTGTCTTTCGAGGGCGAGAATGGAAGTGCTCATGACATCATTATTAAGTGAGGTCATGCAGGATGAACGATTGAGGGAACTACTAGGTATGTCTAGGGTAACAAAGAGGAGGATTAGGGGTGACATGATAGCAGTCTTCCCGGACTTGAGGGGCTGTCACAGAGAAGAGGGGGTCAATCTATTCTCCAAAACTCCTGAAGGCAGGACAAGAAGCAATGGATGGAAATTAATCAAGCAGAGATCCAACCTAGAATTAAGGAGAAATTGCTTGACAGTGAGAACAATTAATCAGCGGGACAACTTGCCTTCAGAAGTTCTGGGTGCTCCATCATTTGAAGTCTATGGAGATTCTCAGTCTGAACAGAGCTGAAGAAGCTTCTTGGATGAGAAGCGAAACGTCTTCAAAAAAACAACAACCCAGAAAGTCCATTTGCCTCTTGAAAAAGCACCTTAGGGAGGTCCATCACTGGAGATTTTTAAGAAGAGACTGGACAGCCATTTGTCCAGAATGGTATGGGGTCTCCTACTTGATCAAGGGGTTGGACCAGAAGGACTGTATTCACATGTTCCACTAATCCAGAAGTTGATTTCTTGTGTCCTGAGGAAAACAGAGGACTCGGTTCATCCTTGCTGTTGACATTGGTGTTGACTGTCAACGTGTCTGTTCGGATCAGAGGGCTATTCTACGAAGGATACGGAATTTAAACGTTTTCAGAAAGCAGAATTCAAACAGCGAAGGAATATCCAGCTTTGTTTTGTTTCGATGCAAAAGGACTGAAATGCAGGATTGTGGCAGAGTCGGTGAAAGGAAAATGTGCATTTCCATCTGGATTTCTGGCGTGAGATCCCACGCTGGGGTACAATATCAATGGCAAATGATGTGAAACTTTAATTTGTGCTCATTAGTGTTCCTATGCCAAAGCGTCTGCGAGAGGGATAGAGCTACTATTAAAAACTAGCTGAAACTAAAATGTTTTGTTAAGACTACCCCCCCCCCATGTTTTATCACCAGCCTTTCTCTGTGCCCCCCCACCCAGAAGAATCATTAGTGGCTAAAAAATAAAGTGAGGATGAGGCTGCTAATTTGCTAAAACTTTTATTCCAATGGTAGAAAATTCTAATAATAGAGAATAAATGCAGCTCAAGAGGGAAGGGTGGACTTCTTGGTGTTCTCTGAGCTTGGTTGATTCTGTGCAGACTTTTCATTACCCGACTAGGTAACTTCATCAGTGCAAGAGAGTGTGGGGTTTGTTCCCTATTCATACACAGTAGTTTGTGCTGCCAGTGTTGGTGGGGGTGCGGCTTTCTCCTTGGTAGTTCCTTGATTAATATATTTCCCCCCCTGCTTGATTGTTTGTCTGGTGTTAATCCCTGCTTATCTGGATATTGGCTGCTGGAGAGGATGTGTTCTGGACTATTTATTTCCTTCTTAAGCTTTTTATTGTCTCTTTTGAGTGATGTGCGGTTTATGTCTACGTGTCTAGTAGAACCTTCTTTCTGTAACTGGTTTAGGATTTGGCTATTATGGGGAAGAATAACCTTTATTTATTTGCCTTTCTTTCTAACTCCAGACTTCTTTTCCTGGGAATCTCCACCTCGTGATGGTCCTACGTCCCACTGGGTTTTTCCAGCGGACTTTTACTGACATTGGTTTCCGGTTTAGCCAAGAGGACTTCCTTCTCAAACTTCCGGTGAGATCCCTGTGGCTTCAAATTGCATTAATGCTGCAGCTTTGGAATTTGGTGGTTTTTAACCTCTACGGGGGTGGGGGGAGTTTCAGAGCTATTTCTCATGGTGCAGTTTTAATTGTAATAGGCGTAAAGCAGAAGTGGGTTCCTACCGGTTCGGACTGGTTCTATAGAACCAGTAATAACTTGGCGGCCTGGGTCACTGGAACTGGCAGCGACCGAGGCCTGCCACTCCCCGAGCCAGTTTTATCGGCACCGCCATCTTGTCTTTTGCTTCTGCGCATGCTCAGAAGCTTTTTTAAGTACTGCGCATGCACGCGGGGCGCGTCCCTGAGCAAACTGGCATCGGGAGAATCCATAACCCACCCCTGAGCCGTAAAGGTGGGTTCTGGCAATATCTTGAAGAACACCTGCATTTCATTCAGTAGTATCCATATGAATTGTATGAAGCTTGAGATGTCCTTGGTCAAAGATGACTTCTCTTAGACAAGAGAAACAGAAGCAGAATTGAGTTATGATCCCGTCCCTCGGCCTCTTCTGCCACAGCTCAGGCTCCCCAGAGAATTGTAGCCTGATTTAGCTTGTGAGTTTGTAGACTTTGCCAGCTCAGTGGTTTTCTTTTGAATGTTCTGCTGGGTGATGCTTAGAAGCCATCAAGTCCGTTGACTCTTCTGTTTGCTTAGGTAGACCTCCCTGATGAGCTGTCCTTGAGATCTGAAAAGCGATCAAGACCTGGCTCTTCCGGCAGGCTGAAGGCCGTTGATCTCACAGCTATAACTGGAGAGATCCGGCCATGAGAGAGCATGTATGAGTTTTTAAATCTGCTCTTTTTTATCTGTTTTTAAATTGTTTTTAAATTTTTTGCATTTGCAAATTGTTGTTAGCCTCCCAGAGTCCTTTGGGAGTTGGGCGGCATACAAATGCAATAAATAATAATAAAAAAATAATAATCTCCCAATAATACTCTCAGTGCTGCTGTAACTGAGTCCATCTGCTTTGCTGCCGATTGTCCTCTTCTCGTTCTTTCCACCATTCCCAGCCTCAGAGCCTCCTCCAGAGAGAGCGAGATCTTTGGATCCTGTGTGCGAAAAGGGACAATTTGAGCCTTGAGAGAGAACTCTGAGTTGATTTGTTCAATGATCCATTGGTTTCTTTCCTTGGTTGTCTGTGGTCTTCTCAGGAGGTCTTCTGCTGGTCTCCTCCCACACCAAAGCTCAAAGGCATCAATACGCTTCCTCTGCTTCTTCTTCAGAGTTCAGTTTTACTTCCATGGAGTGTCACAGGGAATAACACAATTTACATGACTGTAATTTTTGTGCCCCAAATTGTCTCTACCTGCTCCTCAGGCTGAATCCAATTAATCTGTGAACATACCCACGGTGTTCTATCAAATTGAGCTTCTAGACCTATGCCAAAGGGACTTCATTAGGGCAAGCAACTGTGATGGTCTTTTCTTCCTCCCCCCAACTTCTCTAGGTGGTAATGCTGAGTTCTGTCAGTGAGTTATTGACATACATCGATGAAAAGCAATTGACACCCGAATTTGGAGGCACCTTGGAGTTTTGCCATAGCGAATGGGTCATCTTCAGAACGGTACGTCTACGCGGTTAACATTTTTATACCAAAATTCTGGGTTTATGACTCCGCATTGGCGACATGAAGGGCATCCGGCCAGTAAACACTCAGCTCCATTCAGTTGCCTTGACTCCACCCCGATGCAAGGGATTACGGGGTCATTAAAAGACAAAAAAAAATTCTGGGTTTATGAGGTTAGCGTCTGGGGCACCACATCTGCACCTGGATGGAATGGTAGGATGTGGCCAAACTCTACTCATATAAAAAGCAACATAGCCCTGCCTACTTAATAAGAAATATTCCTCATTGTCCAGAAATCATTGTCCGGAAATCAAATCAATCTTCGATGGAATCTGGGAGGGAGACTCCAAGATATGAGCCCCTTCAAAACACCAGTAGGGTGGGGGGGTCCATCAGCATCTCAGGTAGAACCTCAATCCAATTTGACTGAAGAAATGCCTAAACCAACAATGTTTGCTTGCTAGGCTATAGAAAGCTTTGCACTCATGGTGAAGGAAACCGCTCAGATGTTGCAATCTTTCGGCATGGAGTTGGCCGAAACACAACTGCCGGATGAAACTTATTCCATTGAGCGCATCCTGGCTCTGCGGACAGAGAAGTACTATCAGCTAAAGGCAAGTTGAAAGAAATCGTAGCCATTTCCTTGCTCTTGCTGTATTAATTTGCCAACCCTCAGTCATGGGTTGGGTTCATAAGTCATGGTAAACCCTAGTTTGTTGAGTAAGACAGGGGGAGTTGAGTCCCTCCTAGAATAATCTTCATGGTGGTTGGGGGGATCATCTGGATCAGAAGGCCTTTCCTGTCTTTTGCAGGAAGACATCACCACAGTAACCAAAGAAGGGAAGATGTTGTTGTGTAGTTTAGAAGAACCAGACATTGAAGATCTGGAAGAGGACCAGCAACAAGAGAGATCCAGCGACTGGGAGACTGTTCATCGGTGAGTATCGTGAACCTGAAGCTTAGTTTTTGGCTGGGTGACTAGAAATTCAGGTGGAGCTGCCCAAATTCACAGGAGAACAACAGGTGAACATTGGCTGAGCCAAAGAAGTCATCTGAAGAGATATAATGCCATAGAAGACTAGGACAAGCATGAGGTTAAAAGGGGCTTAAACACTCTTAAATTCATAGATCTCTGTCAATTGCCTAGAGTAAAAATTGAATGGCCCTTCTCTGCTCACAAAACCTTTATTCTTCTTCTCACCACTTCTTCCTGATCTCTGTCCAGTGCAGGGGTCCCCAACTTTTCGGATCTCAGGGACTACTAAATTCAAAATTTAAAATCCCGCGGACCACTAATATGATCTGCCTAATGACCGGCTGGGTGGGCGTGGCTAGAAGGTCATGTGACTGGATGGGCGTGGCCAACTCGATGTCACTCACATCAAGGGGCGCCTCACCGGTCTCTACTCGCCCCTCCCCTCCCAGCCACTCCTTGCCTCCCCGCCTGGGCTCCTTAGGGCCCCAACAGGAAGCAGTTGTTGGAGTTAAGCAGCCATCACAAGAAAGAGTTGGCAAAACAGCTCAGTTCAAATTGGATCTGACCAGCATTCATTGCACGTATCTATCCCACGGGCCGTAGTTTGAGGACCCCTGATTTAGTGCAATATACAAAATGCAAATAATTTTTCTGCGGACCACCAAAATTTTCTTCCAGACCACCAGTGGCCCACGGACCATCGGTTGGTGACCGCTGGTCCAGTGTGTTTGGTAAATTAAGGCTAGGAGTAAAACATGGTCATGCAGACCTAGGTCAGTTCCTTCAAACACCAAGTAAAAGGATGTAGAGTAGTAGATGAATTGTAAAAAGGACAGGTGGCCAATTTTTCTGGAGTTCATGGAAAGAGGTGGTTCAGAAAGAATGAAAAGTTCCTTAGAATTAATACAAAGGGGTGTACTGTGTCCCATAACCCAGTTTATGGATGTTATTTTAGCCATTTTCTATGAATCAACAGCTCTTCCCCGATTCCAGTTTTCACTTAAATCTTAAGGCTGTGTAGTCTCAAAACGGGCTGATATCCAAGGTAGACTTTCTAGATTTAACTGTGGGTAAATCCCTACGGGTCCTTTGGATAGATGTAGGACAGAAGACACTGAGAAACATGCACAGATCCACCCAGTGATTGACTTTGTTTGCTCCTGCGAGGAAAGCTTACTCACCCAACTGCACGAGATGGAGACGGCTTTTGACGGATTCTGGGAGAAACACCAGCTGAAGATGGAGCAGTACTTGCAACTGTGGAAGTTTGAGCAGAACTTCCAAGAGGTGAGAAGAAAAGAGAAGTGACTTTGGTCTTTCTGAGAAGTTTCAGAGAAGTAGGAAACAGTTTCTAATGATTTCAGACAGGGAGGAAATAGCTTTCTAGCTAGATTGTCTATCGGAGGAGGTACATTTTAAAAATGAATTATTTCGGCATTGGAGGATTGCAAGAAGTTCATTGATAGCCAGTATAACCAGTGGGATGGATCTAATATGTTTGCCTCTCCCTCTGCCTCTGCCTCTGCCTCCCTCCCTCCCTCCCTCCCTCCTTCCTTCATTCCTTCCTTTCTTTCCTTCCTTATTTCTTCCTTCCTTCCCTCCTTCCTTCCCTCCCTCCCACCTGCCTTCTCTCCCTCCTTTCTTTCTCTTTTTCTTTCTTTCTTTCTTTCTTTCTTTCTTTCTTTCTTTCTTTCTTTCTTTCTTTCTTTCTTTCTTTCTTTCTTTCTTTCTTTCTTTCTTTCTTCACCAAAAAGCACACACCAATACTTAAACCAAGTATTTTTGATGGAGGTTTTTAATACATTTGATTTTCATGAGTGCCTTCTGTGGAATAAGAGGCTCTAGATCTCACCAAAATAAATAAATAAATCAGGAGATGGATCTGAATTTTCAAGCAGTGGGAGAGAGCCACCGTCTGCTTTGTGCCTGTTCTAAATAAAAGACTCTATCCTCTTGTTTGTTTTGAGTTTATTTCCTTTGAAAGAAAATATTCTCTCTTTTCAGCTCAGTAAAGCCCTGGAATTCGTAACGACCCAGCAACGGGAATTGTTGGATACGGGAGAAAACATCTCTCAAGTGAAGCAAAGGCTCTCGGAGTTGGATAACCTGGAGCAAACAGCACAGGTGAGCCCTGTTGGCCTGGAAAACAGACTTGTGAATGTGGATACCCACCTCTCCTTCTGGTTGACAAAGGATGTTCTTTGCTTAATATTTATCTTTGATAAGGAGAACTCCCCCCCCCCCAAAGATTGGAGAAGGGTATTATGGCGTGCAAATGAGAAGACCTGAGAAAGCTGGATTTTCATGAACGTGGAAGGATTCCTATTTTAAGGGACTAAACTAATCCTATGGACTTCCTTCTGGGAGAAAAACAATCCATCCTTTCTGAGTTACTTGACTGGAAACCTATTTAGCCAGAAGAAGACCTAGCTGATTTTAGAAGTTCTGCAAGGTCCAACTTGGTTGCTACTTGAATTGGAGACCACTGCAGAATCTCGGAGCAGCCGGCTTCATTGGGAGGTTGTCTCAGGAAAAGACAGGGGCAAACAGCTGTGGTTTGGTGGTCAAGAAATTAGGGATCCAGGAGTTGAATTTGGCTCCTTCGACAGCGTAATGTTGAGAAGGTCCAATGTAATGTTTTGGAGGCCACATTGCTTTCATCTCGGGTGAAAGCAATCCCGGGATTAAAGCAATCCGTGTTCAGATGAAGAGAATAAAGTCTTACTGTGTAAGAAGTGTCAGAAATGGGGTTGAGAAAGGAAGAGATGAAAGTTATGGGAGGTGACCTGGCCTCATGATCTTGACATAACTCCATCCCATTTCCCTCCACCGCTGTCTTTGCCTTGAAAAGGATTTAACAGCAAAAGCTCACGTGGTGATTCTTCACGGACACCAAATGGCGGCCAGCCACCATTATGCCCTCAACCTGATTTGCCAGCAGTGCAACGAACTCCGCCACCATTCGGACATCTTGCTGGAAGAAATCAAAAGGAAAAGCAACAGGCTCCAGCAAACGTTGGAGCTTCTCACTTCTCTGCAGCAGGTAATCCAAGGATGTAGATGTAGGAAGTCATTGCTTCAACCACCTTTGTCTTCCTCAGTAGGAGATGGTGGAGATGCCAATTTTTTTTTCCTGTTAATGACCCCGAAGTCCCTTGCGGGGTGGAGTCGGGGCAACTGAATGGAGCTGAGTGTTTACTGGCCGGATGCCCTTCCTGTCACCAATGCGGAGTTTTGTTCAGCAGATATATTCTCATTGTGCCCAGAGAGAGAAATATCTGCCTCTACCTAGGATCAAGCTCACAAAGAGGTGGTATTCAGCCGGTTTGGGCCAGTTTGGACGAACTGGTAGTGGAAATTTTGAGTAGTTCGGAGAACCAGCAAATGCCACCTCTGGCTGGCCCCACCCTCCCACCCCTGTCATTCCCTGTCCTATATTCCCTTGTTGTATAGCTTAGCTGATTCACATGGCATAGCGGATTGCTGCGCCTCAGCTGAGCTAAATAACAGCTCAGTTCATCAGCACTGACACCGAGGGCGGTGTTTGAGTGCTGCGCATGCGTGCAAAGTGCATCTCATAGAACTGGTAGAAAAAGATTTGGAATCCCACCCCTGACCTCACAGCCTCCTGATTGTGAGTCAAGAGCTCCACCTCTAGGCCACCGCATAGTGGAGATGCCGATGAAGATGGGATAATTGTTCGGGGCTTTCTGATTTACTCATAGATCTTCTTTATCCACCTTGTCTCTCTGTTAGGCCTTGGAATGCTGTGATGAAGGTGTGTATCTTCTAGCCAACCAGCCACTGGACAAATGCCAGTCCCGGGAAGGGGCTCAGAAAGCTCTCCAAGACATAGAGAAGTTCCTTGAGAGCTCTTCACTGCATTTAAACATAGATCCTCAAGCCCTATCTTCTAATTTTCATCTCATCTTAACACCAGAACTCAAGGTATGTGTAGAGGTGCTCACGCATGATGAGTAACTGTTACACAAATGAAACCTAGGTGTAAATTGGCATTCCTTAGACTGAAAACACCCAACTGAGCCAATCAGTTGAAGGCTCTAGGGATGTTAAACTTGATGGCCTTGATATGAGGTCATGGTAGCTCCTATGTGGGGCAACTTCAACATTTGTGTATCTCAGATCCATTCCAGGCAAGCCGCATCCTGGTGGTCAGAAGTGAAGAAGATAGCCCCCTCCCCAGAATTGAAGTAGGATTTGGAACAACTCAAAAAGCAGAAATTAGGTGCAACATTTTGAGAAGTCATTTTTGAACCCTCTGCTTTCTCTGAGAGTCTTCTGGTTTCCCATTTGTAAGTTCCAATATTGTGTCAATGAAATAGGGAAGCAAAATGGCCAGCTTCAGCAATTTTAAGTAGTACTTTGAGATTGGGAGGGGGCCAAGGGTATCCTCTTGCCTCTCAGAGCTGTCCAACTTCTATTCCAACTCTTTAACCCTAAATAAACCCAATTGGGCTGAAAAAAATCTTCAATGTGTCCCGCTTGCAACATCCCAAGATCTTCTGGGGGCTTCAAAAAGCTACCAACCACTGAGATGTTGCCCAGTTTTGCTTTACACAACTCCTTTAGCTCTTCATTGGTGAAGCAGGAGAAATTCCTCCTCCAGATGTCCTAGGTAACCACTTTGAACCAGTAGAAAGTTAACGATGAAAAGCACCTATTGATCAACATCTGGCATATCAACAATTATGATGGTCTGGAAAGACAGGTCAACTGCCCTGAGTCCAAGCAGCCTTCGTCTACCTTGGAACTGGACCTGATGAAATGTAAAACACGGTTGTGATTGTTGCTTATAAGATTTTTATTTTTGGGGGTGGGGATCCACAGGCTCGGATACAGATGGTCCAGATCAAGTTGGAGAATGTGCGCAGCATGTTTGGGAACCGACAGGCTTGCTTCAGAAAGCTCGCGGACAAGCAAGACCGTCCAGTGCAGCTTGTAGCCCCCCGGCCAGAATGCCCAGCCCGGTCTAAATCTCAGCTGTTTTCCCCCAAACATGGTAACGTGTGTTTAAGTTCCATCATCCAGAAATATTCATGAGTGTGCAGCCTTGGGGAAGTAGGAATGAGATTGGGGAGGGTTGCCTGGGGGAGAATCCATCCAGGTTGGTGGGTTGTATTGGTGAGTGTCAATGACATCATTCCGCCATCTTTGCACCTCCATTCTTCAAACTTGTCTTCAATACATTGAAGGTCTTCTGAAGGAAGTTCTCCAAGGGTTCCTTCACCCCATATGGAAGTGAAGTGAAAAGGAAAAGGATTTGGAGTCCATTCTGTCCCATTCTTGAATTTGGGGTCTTCTGCAGTATCTCCACCAACCAGCTTCTCCTCCCCTCTCCCCACCCCCTGTCTCTCTCCTAATCCTGACCTAATTTGTACCTTTTTTTAATTATTCTTGCAACAGCACACATTGAAGATGAGACATCTTCTCTTCATATCTGTTTCCACTCCTCTGCATCTGTTTTTCTCCCTACCTCTTTTGCCCATTGCTACATCCCAGGTGCTTCTTCTATATACCTGATATTTCAACCTTAAAATAACAGCAAATTAGATACCGGGCGCATTTGCATACTGCTCCTTTTGTTCCACCAAAGTTTTTTTTTTAATTTCATAGATATTAAATACTAGGAAAAACAGTGGGGTGGGGAATGGTGAGGTCTTTCCTGGTGTGGCTTCCTACCTCTGTTCAGGCATTGAGTCCATTATGTAAAATTGGCCTCAATGTTTCATTGCCCAGGTGAGCTGCCCCAGTGAATAATTTCACGTTGGACTCTGCTTCTCGTGTCAGCTTTAGAGTCCCCTTTGTAAAGATTGGACTTGTTCCTGTTCACTGGGTGCATATCCTTAATTGTCCTAATTTGGTTGGTAGCTCTCTAGAGAGGTCTTCGGCTATCTTCACATTGTCTAGGTAGAATGTTTTCAGATCTTCAGAGATAGGTAGATAAATAGATGATAGAGAGACAGATGGGATAGATGATAGATAGACAGACAGACAGACAGACAGACAGACAGACAGACAGACAGACAGACAGACAGACAGACAGACAGACAGATAGATAGATAGATAGATAGTAGACGGACGGACGGACGGATGGATGATGGATGATGGATGATGGATGATGGATGATGGATGATGGATGGATGGATGGATGGATGGATGGACGGACCGATGGACGAGCTGACTGACTGGTTGATTGATTGATTGATTGATTGATTGATTGATTGATTGATTGATTGATTGATTGATTGCTCCTGGGAGGACAAAGAGAGAGAGATCATACACATACATATACATGTATATATTCATTCTTTCACTCATTTCAAATTGTTTGATTTTTTTTCTGTCCTTTTTTTTATTTCAACCTTCAACTAAATCACCCTCCTTTTGGTTGACTTTCCCTCCTTCCTTTTAAACATTTCCTTGGGAGGGGGAGGGGTCGCTCCACCCTCCTGCCATGACCAAATTTACTAAAAGAGAGGAGTTGAACAAGAAATGATCCATATCTTTATGTCCAAGGTGTGGATTTCAATTCCAGTTTGAAGTTTTCCTTCGATATCTCTCTACCGGGCAAGAAAACTTCAAGGAAATCTCAAAATTCCCGCAAGGTACGATATACGTATAACAACCAATGAAAGGCCAGTGAAAGACGCCACAAAGTTTTGTGCTGGCTGGGGAATTCTGGGAGTTGAAGTCCACACATTGTAAAGGTTGAGAAACACTGCCTGAAGGGCAGGATTCGAATCCATGGAGAGCTTAATGCAAAGGTAATCTTAAAAACCAGCTATTGCTCAATTGTCTCTATTTCTATCTGTCCTCTCCAGATTGAAGTTGTCCACAATTACCAAGAGAAAAGAAATTCCTTGCAGTACTACATCACGGAAAGTGAAGACAGCTTAGATATGTTGAAAAGGTGTGTTGGCTTTTCCATTTATCTCCTTCCCATCAAGTTTGTTTAATCTGAAAAGAAAGGCTTGATCAACCGAACAAACTTTAAACAAATGCCTTCGGTCATGTTAGTTAAGATGTTTGAAAACTCTTGATCCAGAAGGAAAAAAAAATCTACCAATATGACCATAAGCATGAAGGCTGAAGTCTTTTATGGCTTCTACCGAAAGCTAGATTCAGATGTTCTTCTTGTTTTACCAATAAAGGAGAATATTTGAGGCTCAGGGTTGAAATGAAGAGTTCTTGATGGTCTCTGAGCTTGGTTGTTTTCTTGCAGACGTTTCATTATCCAAACTAGGTAATGGGATCAGTGCTAGAAGGGAGAGGAGGAGGAGGAGATGACAACTATGGGGTCCTTAGTGCTCTCTGAGCTTGGTTGCTTTCCTGCAGATGTTTCATTACCCAAACTAGGTAACATCATCAGTGCTACAAGGAAGAGGAGGAGGAGGAGGAGGGGAGGAGAAGGAGGAGAAGGAGAAGGAGGAGAAGAAGGAGAAGGAGAAGGAGAAGGAGAAGAGGAGACTATGGGGTCCTTGGGCCCCTGTGAGCTCGGTTGTTTTCTTGCAGATGTTTCATTGGTATTCATCGGTAACATCATCAGTGCTAGTCACTGGGATCACATGTCATTAGGACCAGCACTGATGATGTTACCTAGTTTGGGTCATGAAACGTCTGCAAGAAAACAACCAAGCTCAGAGAGCACCACGGACCCCTCTTCTTGTTTTGTTGTTGATTTGTGAAAAAGTTGTAGAGCCATGATCTGTTGATGCTTTTTGGTTTGGTTTCATTCCAGCCATGTCATACACGAACTGATACAAACCGAACGAGTGTATGTCGAGGAACTTTTCACAGTTTTGATGGTGAGTGTTTATCTATTTGATTATTGTTTTGCACACATAAGGTCATCCCAACTCTAGAGCCACTTCTCAACCATACTGCTCCTTTAAATGTATCTAGTGTTCCTATTCTACTTCTGTGCCCATCCTCCCTTGATTTTCCCACATTCCCAGGTATTCCGGGTAAACTGTAAAGGGATTTGGACACCATACCCAAAGGTGCTTTTTCAAAAGGCAACTGGACTTTGTTTTTCCTTGAAGAACTGAACTGAAGAACTTGAAGAACTTCAACTGAAGAATCTTCTTGGATGGGAAGCGAAACATCTTCAAGGAAAAACAAAGTCCAGTTGCCTTTTGAAAAGCCCCTTTGGGACAACCATGACCTGGATGACTGAAAATCTCCATAGACATTTAGCTATCATATAATTCTTTTCCCCCCATCTTAAATCACTTTGGGAACAGAGTTAAAGCAGAATGTCAAATTTGATGGCATCCCCTTCTTCATCCATTGGTTGAAAGGGAACATTTGAAGTTGGCAAACACTTTGTCGACAGTAGATGTTGGAAAGTCAAGGTTGGTAGAAGAAAGAACTAGAACCTCTAGTTCAATGTATGGATTTGAGAAGGTTGGGCTTTTATGGAATGAGATGGCTGAAGATCAAGCCGGCTAGCATGGCCTCACAGTCTAGCTAGCAAGACTGTCTCTTACCAAACCAAAATAAATCCTGAAGATTTCTCCAAGCAGTTGAACATTATATTCTCCTTGGATTTAATTACTTAAGGATCCTGAGCTTGGTTTCGTTACCCAAACTAGGTAACATCAGCACTGATTTGGATAATGAAAGGTCTGTAAGAAAACCACCAAGTTCAGAGAGCACCGTGGACCCCTCATTTCCACCCTGAGCTACAAATATTGCTCTTTATTTAATCTACTTTTCCAAAGATGCCTTGACTTTGGCTTACCAAAGTCGAAATGATTTTGATTGCCAAACACTGGAAACTATCAAGCAAGAGACCAGGAATTCTAGGGAGATGCTAAGTCTTGGCTGCCGATCAAAAGAGAGACAGTACAAATATTTGCCACGGGAGTGGAACAGTCTGAATTATGTGCCAGTTTCTGAGGAAGCCATCTGTCAACGTAGACTTCTCTTAGTGTATTTGACACAGCCAAGGAAAATTAGATCGCTTGGAATGGTTCACAGGCTCTTAAGAAGGTACTTTTGGATTTTAAAAAAAGTTAAATGCCATGAAGCGAGATATTCCAGCATTGGAGAAAGTTGCGTGCCTAATGCTGCTTAGTACTCAATACTAAGGTTGCCTACTGCTAAATTGGGTGATGTTGTTGGCAGGGGTACCGAGCTGAGATGGACAACCCCACCATGGTCTTCCTCTTACCACCCCTCTTGAGAAGCTGTAGAGATGTTCTCTTTGGAAACATGCCTGAGATTTATGACTTCCACAACAAGTAAGTTGGCCCGTTCTTCAGGTTGTCCCTTCCCCTTCACCATCAGTTCAGGAAATTGATCTGTTCTCCATCCTTCTTTTCCCTATTTTTTTTTTGTGCAGCATCTTCCTCCATCATCTGGAGAGTTGCCTTGAAGCTCCAGAGAGGGTTGGGTGCTGCTTCTTGGAAAGGGTTTGTAAGCACCTTTTTCAAACCGATTGTGGGTTCCCCTTACGCCAAGGCTGGAAAACCAGTCGATCCAGAAGGGCCCAGGGACACCACTGGCATTTCTGCAGCTGCCTAACTCTATAAGCTCCCTTGCAGGCTTTGAACTTAGACGTCGATTTTTGCCTTTATGTTTTTGTTCCCTTCTGCAGCGGGAGGATTTTCAGATGTATGAGAAGTACTGTCAGAATAAACCACAGTCTGAATCTCTCTGGCGGCAGTACGCCGAGAGCCTCTTTTTCCAGGTATTGTGTCTTTCTCCCATGAGTGCAATACGTGGAATGCATTTTTAGACTGTCCACGGTTTCCATGGTTGAATCTGCTGGGAATGTGGGTGGAGTTATAATTGAGTTTTGAGAGGTGTGGTTTTTATTTTAGGGGCTCCCCTGAGACATTCTGAAAAACGAAATGCAAATTCTTCAAAAGTTTGCATGCGTATCTCAACCATTAAGTTGTAAGGCATTTGTGTGTGCATGTATGAGAGAGAGACACACACACAGAGAGAGACAGAGAGAGAGACAGTGGTGAAATCCATTTTTTTTACTACCGGTTCTGTGGGCGTGGCTTGGTGGGCGTGGTGTGGCTTGGTGGGCATGGCTTGGTGGGCGTGGCAGGGGAAGGATTCTGTCAAATCTCCATTCCCTCGCCACTCCTGGGGGAAGGCTATTGCAAAATCTCCATTCCCAACCCACTTGGGGGCCAGCCAGAGGTGGTATTTGCTGATTCTCCAAACTACTCAAAATTTCCGCTACCGGTTCTCCAGAACCTGTCAGAACCTGCTGGATTTCACCCCTGCAGAGAGAGAGAAAGAGAGAGAGAGAGACAGAAAGAGACAGAGAGAGACAGAGACAGAGACAGAGAGACAGAGACAGAGAGAGACAGACACACAGAGACAGAGATAGAGAGGAGAGAAAGAGAGAGACAGAGACAGAGATAGACAGAGAGACAGAGAAACAGAGATGGAGAGACGGAGACAGAGAGAAAGAGACAGAGACAGAGACACAGAGAGAGAGAAGGGTAGAAAACCCTGATCTGTGGATTGAGAAGTTGAATGTTTCAAATATATTTGCGGGGGAAATGTTGTTCCTGCCCTGGCTATGTTTCTGGATGGGAGAGTCAAAGCATCAGTTGGAACCTGTGAAATGGGTACATTGAGACAGATTTATTGATGGTGATTGAGGCTTTATCCCAACAGCCAATTGTTCATTTTATTTGTTTTGTGTCTGCCTGGGGGGAATGTCCCTGCCAATATTAACTGCTGTTAGGGACAGAGGATCATGGAAGAAATGTATGTGGCCTCTAAGAATCAACAGCAATCTGATGGCACATAATCAATCGATTGATCACTGTGACCCACCCAGGTTCATTTGTTTAAGATGGGCAACCAAATCAAATGAATAAATAAATAACTGGAGGCATTTCTAAGCATTTTAAAATTGGACTCATGGAATGCAAAGCATTGGAGCTGCTTAATGTTTATTTGGTACCCACTCTTATTTAATCCTGAGTTTCGACCACAGGCCCATCCCCCCAAGTTTTGTCTTAAGAGTTTTGTAGACTTCAGGTGCCAAATCTGGCTGTGGGTGGACTTTAAATTCCAGAATTGTCCTGAATTGTCAGCAGGAGCCCTGTTGGGAATTGTAAGGAATTTGGGAATTTGCCCCCACCCATTTGGTGGACATCCAGGTTAAACAAGATGGGTGTCCATGTTCCCAATGGAAAATAAGTAGCGTTTCTTCTGCAGGAGTGCCAGAAGAAGCTAGAACACAAGCTCAGTCTGGATTCATACTTGCTCAAACCGGTGCAGAGGTTAACCAAGTACCAGCTGCTTCTCAAGGTATGGAGGCGCTTGGCTGAGACCTGTAAAAGGGGCTCTACGCTGAACCTTCGTCCTACTTTCTGGAGGATTCCGGAATCTACTGGAAATTCCCTTGAGGAATTTTTTCAGAATTATGTCTTCAGGAAAAGAATTAACCAACTCTATTTTTGTTTTTGTTTAATTTGCAGGAGCTGCTGAAGTACAGCACGAGCTGCGAAGGTGTGCAGGAATTGCAAGAAGCTTTAGTTGCTATGCTGGATTTGGTCAAGTCCGTCAATGACTCAATGCATCAGATTTCCATCACTGGCTACGGTGTAAGATTTTCTCAGCGGAGAGAAATAGCCATTCAGTAGGAGAGGGATCTCCAGATAGTTCCAGGCTTCCATCTCAATAGATTTAAGGAGATGGAGCACAAAAGGAAAACGAAAGGGAAAGGGAAATACAAATATTGCACATTCAGTAAATTTTATATCATATATCTCTATATCCATGATGGCGAACCTATGTCACATGTGCCAGAGGTGGCACACAGAGCCCTCTCAGTGGGCACGTGTGCTGTTGCCAGCTGCTGTCCGCGGGTGCCGGAGTGCCGGAAAACGGCCCAAAAAAACAACCTGAAAATGGGCCGAAAAATGGCTAAAAAGCAGGCATGCACACACCGGCCAGTTGGTCTTCGGGTTTCCGGTGCTCCAACACGCGTGAAGACCAGCTGGCCAGCGCATATGCATGCGCTGGAAACCTGAAGACTAGGTGGCCGGCGCGCACATGCGCACCAACCAGCTGGTCTTCATGTTTCCGGTGCTCTGGTGCGCACACATGCATGTCCATGCATGTGCATTCCAGTTTGAGCACTCGGTGTCAAAAAGGTTCGCCATCACTGCTCTATATAGTTATCTGTCTGTCTGTCTGTCTATCAACTATCTATCCTCTATCATCCATCCATCCATATCTGTTTATATCTGTCTGTCTGTCTGTCTATCTCACTCTCTCATCCATTCATCCATCCATCCATCCATATCTGTCTGTCTATCTATCTATCTATCTATCTATCTATCTATCTATCTATCTATCTATCTATCTATCTATCTATCTATCTATCTATCTATCTATCTATCTATCCTGTCATCCATCCATCCATCCATTTTATCCATCCATTCATCCATCCATCCATCCATCCATCCATATCTGTTTATATCTGTCTGTCTGTCTGTCTGTCTGTCTATCTATCTATCTATCTATCTATCTATCTATCTATCTATCTATCTATCTATCTATCTATCTATCTATCTATCTATCTATCTATCCTGTCATCCATCCATCCATCCATTTTATCCATCCATTCATCCATATCTGTCTGTCTATAGCTGTCTGTCTATGTCTGTCTGTCTGTCTGTCTATCTACACACACATGCACATGTGGAGAGAGAGAGAGAGAGAGAGAGAGAGAGAGAGAGAGAGAGAGAGAATATAAAAAATAGAACATAAAACATAAAACATAGAATCATAGAGTTGGAAGGGTCCTTGCAAAGCAAGGGCCGCGTGTAAACTTTTTTCTCCTTTCTTTAAGGGAGACCTCGGAGAGCTTGGCAAAGTCTTGATGCAGGGATCCTTCAGCGTGTGGGTGGGCCACCGGAAGGGCCCGACGAAGATGAAAGACCTGGCTCGCTTCAAGCCCATGCAAAGGCACCTCTTCCTCTACGAGAAAGCCCTTGTCTTCTGTAAGAAAAGGGAAGAGCACTGTGACAGCTACGAGAAGAGGTCGTCTTACAGCTTCAAGCACTTTCTGAAAGTAAGGAAACGCTGAGCGCTCGGATACGGGCGGCTTCTGCCGTCCCGGTTCTATTTTCAGCAGTAGGCTAGGCAACGTCAACTCCAGAGTGGAGATGTTAGATTTAAACAAGACAGTTAAAGATTTAAAAAGTGCTCCATAAGAACGGAGCAACAAAGTGGACACGGAAGATGTCCCTCGGGCACGGAATGGGACAATTTGCCAAAGCCCAACTCACCACGGCCAACACACCATGGGAGAACATGCTGCGGGACAATTTAACAATTCAGGGTTATTATTTAAAATAAATTAAATGGATATATTTTCATTGTTGTCATTCACATTTCATTCGGTCCTCCTTTTGGCATCGTTTACGGATTCAATTCCATTTCTTTGATGTTAGTGTAACTCTTGTCCCACAGTGAGTGGGCCATGGCAAGTTGACTGTGGCGAGTTGGCCACAATCCATTGTCATAGACCAGTGATGGTGAACCTATGGCATGAGTGCCACAAGTGGAACACGGAGCCATATCTGCCGGCACACAAGCGTTGACCTAGCTCAGCTCCAGCATGCATGTGTGCGCCAGCCAGCTGATTTTCAGCTCATGTGGAGGCTATGGGAGGGTGTTTTCGGCCTCCGGAGGGCCTCCGAGGGGTGGGGGAGGACATTTTCGCCCTCTCCAGGCTCCAGGGAAGCCTCTGGAGCCTGGGGAGGGCGAAAAACAGGCCTACCAGGCCCACCGGAAGTCGGGAAATGTGGGGGAGGTGGGGTCATGAGCGCATGCATGGGGGCAGGGGGCATTGAATTATGGGTGTGGGCACTTGCATGCGCACGATAGTGCGTGCGCTTGCGCTTTTAGCACCCAAGGAAAAAAAGGTTCGCATCACTGTCATAAACCCTTCTGGAGAAGCGGTGTGAACCAGATGAAAGTGCTTCCCCCACGCTCATCCCTGGCGGATGTTTTCTGCCTTCCCCTGTGCTTTTTCTGCAATCCTGAGGACTAGAATCTTACCTACTTTTCGCAGGGTTGGCTTGCTAAATGTACATCCTACAGGTAGTCCTGAGTCCTATGGGATTGGGCGGCCTATAAGAACTTTTAATTAACTTAACTTAAATTAAATTACAGATTTTAACTTAACTTAAATTAAATTACAGAATTGGGACCAGAATTTCTATGGCTAGGGAGGGTTTTTTTTTAAAAAAAAAGTTTTTTAATTAAACATAAAAAATTCACTGTCTGCATAAACAGTGTGTTGTCTGGGTACAGTTAATTTTGAGAAATAGCAATAATGATAATAACAATAATATTCATAACATTAATAATGATCACATAATAATAGTATTTGCTTATCCATTTTAGTGAACCTTCGTTATGCAATTAATCGTTCTCTGATGCTTTTAAATTTCTGACTTCTGTTTCTGCTAGTTAACCATTGATAAAACAAATCTCATGTTCAAAAGTATTCAGCAGTTGTTGAATGAATCACACGTCCGTTAAGTGAATCCGGCTTCCCTGTTGATTTTGCTTGTCAGAAGCCGGCTGGGAAGGTTGCAAATAATGAGCACATGACCCCTCCCCAACCGTCATAAGTACAAGCCAGTTGCCAAGTATCCGAATTTTGATCACATGACCACGGGGACGCTGTAACAGTTGTAAGTGTGAAGGATGGCCCTGAGGACACACCTTGTGCCATTCTAACTTTGAACGGTCGCTAAACGAATGGTTGATAAACGAAGGACTACCTGGATGGCATTTGGCCAGGGTGTTTTTTT
>JALIGW010000014.1:2333117-2440617 GCA_023053685.1 Diadophis punctatus similis | reverse complement strand
CAAGTGTCACCTTTGTGTACTGATACAATTCAACTTTCTCCTCCGTTGAGTGATGGGTAAGTCAGCAAAAAAAAAAAAACCACCAAGTAATCTTTGGATAATTTATGTTTTTTCCATAAATCACTCCCATTGAATTTCCATATCATTCTGACATTTGAAAAAGAATTCCCAACCTGTAAAGTCATTGTTTTCACATGCCATCAATTCCAGTGCAATGAAACTTTTATCAGGCTTCAGTTTAATAGACGCAGCGTGGAACAAACCAATATTCCATGCTAATTACTATTATTTGCCTAAGGACACGATTATCTAAATGACAGACTTGCAGGGTGACTTCCTTCCATAAAGGATGGAAATAGGATAGTTTGTTCCATTTGCATAATGAAGTCCTTATGCAAATGTCCCAAATTGCTCAGAATGAAATACACTCCCATTCGATTAAAAGATTCTTCCTCCTCCCTCCCTCCCCCCACTGACCATCAAAAAAAGAGATTTCAATATGTATGCATTTTTGCCTGGAAAATTTCATAAAAGGCATATTTTGCCTCTCAATTGTTTTTTTTAAATTGTTCCATTTTTCAAACGGAATCCTGGATCTCAAACTCTGAAAAAAAGAAACCTACAACCCAGAGCTAATTGTGTTGTGGTCCATTTTGACCCAGGAAACGTGAATTAAGTCTGCTCTGTAAAAGACGCCAAGCCGAGGTTTTAACCTGGGCCTCATTCCTTCTGATCTCCTGAATAGACAATTGTGTTGTTGTTATGACCCCATAATCCCTTGCAGGGTGGAGTCTGGGCAACTGAATGGAGCTGAGTGTTTACTGGCCGGGTGCCCTTCCTGTCGCCAATGCGGAGTTTTGTTCAGCAGATATATTCTCATTGTGCCCAGAGAGAGAAATATCAGCCTCTACCTAGGATCGAACTCACAGCCTCTTGAATGTGAGGCGAGAGCTCCACTTCTAGGCCACCGCATCACTCCTGATTGGACTTTGTGTGCTTCTAGGAAAAAGCCCAGAGCTTCTGTAAGCTCAGAGGAGAACGATTCGGAACGTACCAGCCCCGTAGCGGTGGAGAACTTAGCTTCCTCTTCTCAGAGCAAACCTAGCAAACGTATGTATCCTTGTACATTCTTCTTTTTTCCTTCTTTTTTTTTTTGACTGATCATCTTTGGGAATGGCCCTTTGGTTTGAGGAGGATGTCAACAACAGGAGGCACAATGCAAATTTTGGGGTGGGGGTTAGCATTTTTTGGAGGACTTGTGAAGCTCAAGGAGAAATGGAACCTATCCTCTGGGATAGGAGTCTTCAAACATGGCAACTTTAATACTTGTGGATTTCAACTTCCCAGAATTCCTCAGACAGCCATGTTGGCTGGGGAATTCTGGGAAGTTGAAGTCCAGAAGTGTTAAAGTTGCCATGTTTGGAGATTCCTGCTCTAGGGCATTGTGTTCAGCCACGGGGTGTCTGCTGTAGGTTCTGGTTGCAAAGATTGTCAAAGACAAAGAAGAATACTTTTATAGCATTCTATAAAAGCGAGCTTCAGCAAGCAGAGATGACGGATAATAAACATCTAAGAATCTTTCCAATTACCTTCCTGTCTTCCCATGGATCCAAATTGGAACCTGTGTTTTCCCAATCCTTTTAGCACATTTAGAAGCAAACAATAAGAAAAACTGGAGAAGAGTAAAATATGGAAGAAATGGCCATCTGTAAAGGATTCAGAGGTGGAACTTGTTTCCCTTTTCTGGAAAGGAATTCTAAAATTGAAGTCGCATCACAAAAACTCTTCCCTCTTCCAACCATCTTTCTTTTGGCTGATAATATCTAAAACTGGTGATGCGAAAGTTGATCCTAGGAGCAAAGTCATGGAAAGAGGTGGGACCCTTTCAGTAGCTTGACATCTTAAAACGGGGATTATTTCTTCTCTTCTCATGCAGCTTGGACAGGCATGTCCCATTCATTAGAAATCTGTGAAGGTCTTGAAGAGTGGTCCAGCTACCATTACTTCTCAACCTGCTCCGACACGGAAGAAGAAGATGGCAACCAACTGGTTAGTGGGCAGATTGGGTGGCATACACATTGGGAATTGTAGGCTAAAACAACTTCAAAGCAACAGGTTGAGGAAGGTTGTCCTAAACTAGAACTAGGCAAAACGGTCTAACATGGAATGATCCAACTTGGAAAAGTGTCATTCTGAGGGTCACAGTGAGGATGGGCATTCTCATCCATCCATGATTGGACTGGTTTTGGAGTTAGAAGGGTACATTTTAAGGTGGAGGGTTATATTTCTGGCGTTAAATCACATATTTATTGTTCGTGCTTTAGTCTCCAGGAAAATATAAAGCCTTAGCAGATTGCAAGAAGAGAGACTCAGATGAAGTTCTGGTGAAGAACGGAGATGTCATTCAGCTCATGCATGAAGATGGAGAGGGTCAGTGGTAGGTGCTCCAGAGGTCCAATTTCTGGTCTACAAAAAATAGCAAGAAGAAGCGTGAGAGCGTTCTACAGCTTTACAAAGAGCTTTTTCTGGCTTGTTTCATCTTCACCATCTCCTTCCTTCCTTTATCTGAAAGGTTGGTCAGAAATCTCAACCGAAGTAAAGAAGGCTGGGTGCCCACCAACAGCCTGCAGATAATCCTCGGGGACTGTAGGTTTCGGAGCACAGGAGTCACAGGTATTCCTGTGAGGACAAGTGACTTGCTCATCTGAACTGTTTCGGCCTTGGCATGCGCAGGAGTTTGGAGGCCTGGGCACTGCTTTGCTTGCTTGCTTAGAAGAAACCTGACTTTTGCCAAAATATAGCAGAGGATGGAGAGAGATTAATAATCTAATATGTTCCAGGAAGTTAGTATTTAGCAATAGTATTAGGCACTCTTTCTTCTCTTCTCTCCTCTTTGCTCTTCTCTTCCTCCTCCTCTTTCTCTCCCTTCCATCCTTCTCCTTCTTGTCTTCAATTCTTCTTCTCATCTCCCTTCCATCCTTCTCCTTCTCATCTCCCTTCCATCCTTCTCCTGCTCCTTCTCATCTCCCTTCCATCCTTCTCCTTCTCATCTCCCTTCCATCCTTCTCCTGCTCCTTCTCATCTCCCTTCCATCCTTCTCCTGCTCCTTCTCATCTCCCTTCCATCCTTCTCCTTCTCATCTCCCTTCCATCCTTCTCCTGCTCCTTCTCATCTCCCTTCCATCCTTCTCCTTCTCATCTCCCTTCCATCCTCCTTCTTGTCTCCCTTCCATCCTTCTCCTTCTTGTCTGGATTATTCTCCTTCTCATCTCCCTTCCATCCTTCTCCTGCTCCTTCTTGTCTCCCTTCCATCCTCCTCCTTCTCATCTCCCTTCCATCCTCCTTCTTGTCTCCCTTCCATCCTTCTCCTTCTCTTTCTTCTCCCTTCCACCCTTCTCCTTCTTGTCTCCCTTCCATCCTTCTCCTTCTCATCTCCCTTCCATCCTTCTCATCTCCCTTCCATCTTTCTCCTTCTTCTCCCTCCTAATGTACTCCAAGAAATTTGCACTTAGCAATAGTATGAAACACTTTCCCTTTCTAACGTACTCTCCCCTCTCCTTTCTTCCTCGTCCTCCTCCTCCTCTTATGATTTTATTTGGAGGACGACAACTGAACTGATCAAGACTTGAAAAAGAAACCTACTTGAATGAGAGGACATAACGTCCAGCCCACGCAAGCCATATCTGTGACTTGCCACTGGGTATAGCTGATGTGCCTATGAGAATTGCTCCCTTTTGCCAAGTCTGGATGCATGAATTATGTTTTGGTCTGTAAGTTATGAGGATTAGAAGCATGCTTGCTTGTTCAGACTGGGAATGAAGATGGTTTGCTAAGATTCTGTGCCAAGAAGCTTTTTTTTAAAAAAAAATGGTGTGTGTGTTGTATTTTATCACCTCCATTGTTGTCATGGCCATAAATATCCCTAAAGTGAGTATCAGGTTTGACCAGAGAAAAATTAATTTAATCATAAGAATCATGGCTGATAGGAACCAAGTCTTGAATGTTATGGAAAGAGACTAGTTCTGTTATTCTGTGGGACAACTCCTGTGACATCCATCATTAATTGCTCAAAATATTTTAAATCATTTCTATAGCTTTAAGAGCATTTCTTTCATGTATTCAATTTTTCACATTGTCACCATCATTTACAACTCTCGATGGTGTACAAAACCATTTATTTGCTTTCACGTTAGTTATTATAAGATTGTTATATTCCCGTGGGTTTTTTTAGTTTTTTTCCCCTGCTTGCTTCGGGAAAATAGCATTCAAACAACAAATCTCACCAATTAGATACTCTCTTTATAATTCTCCTAACTAGGGGATTCTTGATGTCCACACATCTTAAAGTTGCCAGGGTTGAGAAAGACAGTCCTGAAAAGCATCTGGTTTTGCCAAATCTTGCCAAACCATCTTCTGTTTCTCCACCGAAAATGTTTTATTAAACTACTGATGGGAAGTAGATTGTGCAAGGCTTGGGGTTCCACATTGTCCATTCTTGGTATGGAGCACCTCAGATGGAAGACATTGAAGGAAGCATCAATCAAGTGGAAGAAAGCTTCCTTTGAGAATGGTTTATGGCATGACTTTTCCAACCAGGGTTTCAGGATAAGGTTAATAGGCCATGGTCTAATGTGGTCTTCTGATAACCTCTCTGGTATCATCCAAAGACTGCCAATCAAACATTAGCTCCTTTGAAACATCTCCACCTGAGACCAATGATGGTCTGGATGAAGAACCCATCAAAGGTGCCCCAAAGGTGCTTTTTCAAGAGGCAACTGGACTTTCTGGTTTTTCTTTTGAAGACGTTTCGTTTCTCATCCAAGAAACTTCTTCAGTTCTGGATGAGAAGCAAAACGTCTTCAAGAGAAAAACCAGAAAGTCCAGTTGCCTCTTGAAAAAGCACCTTTGGGACAACCCTGACCTGGAGGGCTGAGAATCTCCAAAGACAACTCATCACAAACTGACTTTTCAGAACTGACAAGGTCCAATTAGAGATTAACTCATTACAATTACGAGAGCTCAAGTCAGTGGATGCTTGCTGGCCCGTGAGCTGCTAAGAAATGTCTTTGAGAACACATCACTTTGTCTCTGAAAATGCCAGCCACTGTCGCTGGCAAAATGTCAGGATACCACATCATTAGACCACGGCCGATTAGCCCAGAAGCTAATCACGGTTTGATTGACACTGACCATGGACGCCTGCACCAGTAGGAATCAAGCTTTTTTCATTTACACTGGAGTTGCGGGGCGGGTGGGGGGAGAGAGATCTGTGTTTCAACTTTTTGCAGGCTTGCTTGATAAAATTGTGCGGGTACCGGCGGGGGGGGGGGAGTGGAGAGGGAGTATATTATTGTTCCAAAAATGGATCTATAGCCTTCCCAAGTTGCACTTCCTATGCACTTTAAAGATTTTTTGTTATGAGCTCGTGTGCAAATAGCCTTAATTTAGGTCCTGTCTTGTCCGCTAATGAGGCAGGTAGCTTTGAACAACCACACTTGTGTTTACGATTCATTCATCCCTTTGCTAGGAATTTCAGGAGAAGCCATGCTTTCTGGGATCCGTGCCTTCTGACATTTAATGTTGCTCTCCATTGCTTTTTAGACGCTGCCCAGGATAGGATGAGGAAGTTAAGCTCTCCCTGAATTTAATGAATTAAGGCCCATCCCTTTGTGAATACTCCAGTGGAGACCTGGAATGGTAACAAGGGACAGAGAGGCCAATTAGAACTTATTCGGTCATCTGTGGTCCAAATTAAGGGACAGCATTTGGCTGTTCTGGTCTGGGCTCAGAAGCTAAGCAGGATTGAGTCTGGTTAGTCCTTGGATGGGAGAATATCAAGGGGCTAGGCTAGAGGGGAAGTTGGAAAACCTTCCAGAAGAAGATGATGGCAATGGTTTTGAGGAAACTCTATGGATGTATCTCTGTAAGCATCACAAGTTGACCTCAACTTGAAAGAAAGTTTACCTTTTTATCATCAAAAACATCACATCCTCATCCAGTGGGACCATAACTGGGAGTCATTCTTTCCTCTTCTTTTTCATTTTCCTTCCTTCCCCTACTTTTGGAAAACTCCATTGTTTTTGACTCAAGGATGAAACCTCATCTTCCTCTCTACAGCATCTCCTGAGTTTCCTTTGAGAAGGCATTTGACGGTTCCATGGCTTTGGGGAAGGTTGAAGGATGAGCTTCCGGTTTTTCCAACCACCCTTTGCTGGGATTGGCTGGTCTTGACTAAGATCTTGTGGGGTCTCAAGGAAGCCAACTTCAGTAGGTTTTGCAGGAACTTGGAGATCAGTAAAATGTCCTTCTGGTTTTGCTATCAAGAGTCTAAAGAACCTGACATCCATGGGTTGTGTCTCAAGACTTGGTCAATTGGCAACTCCAGATTTTAGACATCTCATTGTGGATTCCTCTACACTGGGCAAGCCAAGGGTCTAGCAAAGTTTGCACGGGGATTTTTTAAGGGGATGGGGGGAACATATGTGCCATAACTAAGTCCAGGATCCATTTGCACTATATGTATTAAGATTGTCCTTTTTAGTAGTGAGACTATATGTTTTGGCTCTTTAAGAGCCCACTTGTACTTAGACAAGGATTGGAGGCTTTTAAAAAGGGACTTTCCATCATTTGTTTTCTGGTGCACCTTTATGATTTTTTCTTTGTAGGCTCAGGTGATTCAGTGTCTACAGACAATGGTTACAAATTTAACCTCCCAAAGCATTTCTAATCACAGGGTAACTATCGGGACAGGCTACTCACAACCACTCAGGGCAGTGAACGGTGTGCATAAATGCAAAAAAAATCACTGTCAATGTAAGTTGTCATCGATCTGTTTTCTTTGATGTGTTTCATCCAGTTTTGGGACAGGGGTAGATAATTTTGTTTAAAAAGCTCAGATTCACCTGGACCTCTGAAAATGTTGCTGTACTTCTCTTAATCTCCGTTTATACACACTTTCCTAGTTGCTGAAGATCACGCTGTTGTTGCTGTGGGAATTCCTTGCAAGAATTCCTAAACAAGCCATTTTCACCCCCTTCCCCTTGTATGCGAAATGCCATTGAAATCACGGTACTACATTTTTAAAACGAGGATATGTTCATTACGGTGGGACGGCCTGGATAACCCAAATAAAGGTTATTTTTAAAAGTGTTCATCCTCATACGTACAGCATAGTTTGAATCTTTTTAACTTTTATCTACCACGTTCTAAACTGTACATGCTTCGGTTTACCTACGTAGTAAGTCTGAATCTAATGTTTTAGGCTGCGCTCAGAGATTTACTGCGTTTAGGATTGCACTTCAAAACTTAGAAAACTTTGCACAAACCGTCGAGGGCCTCTTAAAAATAGGCTGGTGTTAAAATGTCGATGTGACCCCGAGCTGTAGAATATACGCCTTTCCTGTCCCAATTACTTAATGGAGACTGTAAATGCCATGGTAAGAATGAGCTAACTCTATATTTAAAGAAGAATTATGAACCTTGTTAAATAAAGAAATATACCTGAAGACTTTTTGTTTTGTGTCTGCTTCCTGGATTCAGAAGAAAGAGGCGTCTTTTTCTCATGTTGCAATTCGATTCAAACCTTAGTAAGACCACACCTAGAGTACTGCATCCAGTTTTGGTCACCACACTATAAAAAAGATGTTGAGACTCTAGAAAGGGTGCAGAGAAGAGCAACCAAGAGGACTAGGGGACTGGAGGCTAAAACATATGAAGAACGGTTGCAAGAACTGGGCATGGCTAGTCTAATGAAGAGAAGGACCAGGGGAGACATGATAGCAGTCTTCCAATATTTGAGGGGCTTCCACAGAGAGGAGCGGGTCAAGCTATTTTCCAAGGCACCTGAAGGCCAGACAAGGAACAATGGATGGAAACTGATCAAGGAGAGATTCAACCTGGAAATAAGGAGGAATTTTCTGACAGTGAGAACAATCAACCAAGGGAACAGAAGTTGCCTTTGGAAGTTGTGGGAGCTTCATCACTGGAAGCTTTCAAGAAGAGACTGGACTGCCCTCAGAAATCAGTCAGAAATGGCGTAGGGTCTGCTTGGACTAGATAACCTACAAGGTCCCTTTCCAACTCTGTTCTGTACAATTGCTGGTTTTATTGTGGTCCATCACAAAGCATTTCCAATGAGAGTTAATTTACCGTTGTAAATGCATATGCCTGTTAATTTTCCCTTTATTGTAAAATACTGTATTTAGCTCTGTTAGTGATCTTGTGAAACACATTAAAAAAACAATGGTAGGGAACTTAGAAAAAGCCACCTACCCTTGCTTCTCGAATTTCAAACTTAGTGATCCAAATTAAGTACCCATTGGGTACTTAACCTCTGAAAATGTTGCTGTACTTTTCTTCTCTTAATCTCCATTTCTACACACTTTCCTAGTTGCTGAAGATCACACTGTTGTTGCTGTTGGAATTCCTAAACAAGCCATTTTCACTCCCTTCCCCTTGTATGTGAAGCACCATTGAAATCACGGCACTACACTTTTAAAACGAGGATAAGTTCATTAAGCTGAGATGGCCTGGATAACCGAAATTAACCCACTGGGCTGTTGTGTCATGAATTTTCTTTGCTCATGCAAATAACATTTCCCTTATAATTTTTTTTTCTCGCTTTGTGATAAGACAGGATTCTAGCACTGAGCAAAGAGACGGACTAATAGATCTCCAAGATCCTTTCCAATTATTTTATACAATTGTTCTGTGATTTTAATTCCTTAAATCTATTTCTGTGAAGCAGTTACAGTTCTGTGTGGATACCCTGCTCCATAATTGTATGTTTCTTGGGAAAAGAAGAAGAGGCACACTAAAGGATTTTGGATTGATTCATTTATGTAGGTTTGGTGGTCTCCCTAATCCACTTAACGTATCTGGAAACTCGGGTGTAGATTCCATATTTATCCTTCTTGGCACATTGCTCCCCCCAACTGGTGATCCCTGTCAGAAACCATACGTGTTCAATGTCCGTGGTATATGGACCACCGCTGTCCCCTTGGCAAGTATCCTTGGCTTCATCAGGTTGACCTGCGCAGAACATATTTGGCAAGATGGGATAACTGCTGCTCCTCAGACAGGTCGGTCGGTCAATAAAGCGGATTTGCAGCACCTGGAGGATGCTCGCCTGCCGACCTTGGTAAGCCAGTTTCCCCCATCCACTCACGGTGCCCAACCCGAACTTAAGGAGGCTGTTGGTGAACTCTCTGTCGCCAATGCAAATTGGGATGACGTAGTGATTGAACTCCAGAGGTGTGTCCAACTCAAGGAGGGCGATGTCGTTGTGGTACTTGTTAGTGGTGTTGTATGTAGGGTGAGGAATTGCTCTCACCACGTTGCGGTATTGTTCGGTGTTGTCCACAGTATAGATATTGTGTTCACCTGGAGGAGGAAGGAGGAGGAAGAGGAAGGAAGGAAGGAGGGGAGGGAGGGAGGGAGGAGGAGGAGGAGGAGGAGGAGGAGGAGGAGAAGAAGAAGAAGAAGAAGAAGAAGAAGAAGAAGAAGAAGAAGAAGAAGAAGAAGAAGAAGAAGAAGAAGAAGAAGAAGAAGAAGAAGAAGAAGAAGAAGAAGAAGAAGAAGAAATATAATTAAAGCAGGAAAGGCAAATCTCTTAACATGCTAGAAGCTAAAAGCTAAATAATATGAGGAACTTGAGGGGAATTCTGTATTGTTACTCCAAAATTCTTGAAAGAGAAGGGGTTTTTTCTCATGTTTGTTGATGTTTAACTATGCCTGCCACTTCTGCCTGTTTCTTCCTCCACCACAGCCTCTTGGGTTTTGTCATAAACCAAGTCACTGCAACACTATATATTTACTTAAATATATAGCCAGGAAAAGGGTAGTTGGTGGATTACCTGCTACAATCCTTTTGGGCTGAAACTCAAGGCAATGAGCTGCTGTGACAATCCACTTTTCATTGACAATGGTGCCTCCACAGAATCCTTTCCCTTCAGAATTGAGCAAATAAACCTGGGAAGGGAGGAGGAGAGAGAGGAGGAAACATATCAAGTCAAGTACTGTTGGTTAAGAACAGAGCAACTCAATAGTTGACAGGGAAAGCCAAAATCTTGGTGATGACATTGAGATGACCTCATGCCTCTCATGCCTGTGGGCTTCCAAAAAGCTTCTGGTGGAACATGATGTGAGTCAGACAGCATCCCAAACTATACTTGCTGATGGCCTGGATCCTTTAGAAATCTGCATTTTGAGCAGCACAAATGAATATCTTAGCAAGTGACCGACCTAACTAACTTTATCTAAGTTTGGAAGCTAAGCAGGGGGCAGGCCTGGCTAGTATTTGGATGCGAAGTTACCAGAAAGTTCTGGAGCTGTAAGCCAGACCTAGGAAGTACCTCAAAAGAAAACTTCCATATTGTTGTTGTGATGTAGCTGTGTCCATAAAGTCATCAGGAGTTGGCTTTGAAGTTGAGTTGGGATGAGTGGAGTGTGAAACTTAACTACAAGTAAATGTTGACTTCTGAGTATCCTGTAAGGGCCTCCAAACTGTTTTGAAGCCTTGTCGATAAATAGCCAGGTTATTTCTGGCCATTCACAAAATATCAGCATTTCTGTGTTAGCAACAATAACCAGATTTTGGACGGATCTTAACCCATTAACCAAAGAGCTCCCTGTACAGTACATGAAAGTCAAGGCAATTTTATTACAGCATCATTTTTTTTGTTCCAAGCAGGGTTATAAAATGCTATAAAATAGCTCAAGCCATGAATGAACGTGTTGCAGAAAGAACAAAGAGAACATAAGCTGTTTCCAATCCATCAGAATGTGCTTCATTATGTTACGATGGGTAATATTCTTAGAAACGGGTCTCCGTTCCTTTAAAATCGTAATGAGGAGAGTCGCCTTTAGATGGCACCAAAGTGAAATTAACTGGGTAAAACGTAATTTATGTCATTAACTTCCTGCAAGCTTCTGGTAGAATTTGCATAGGACTTTGGGACTATAAAGATAGGGTGTGTTTTAATGCAAAATAAAAATAAAAATTCTGCCGCGTCCTTGAATTGAGTGATCGGAGGAAAAAGGGACATGGTTGCATTAATTAACCTGGTGCATTCATCCAGAGGAAATAATAAAATCAATGAGTGGCTGAAGACTGATGAATAGAAGTAATTGTTCAATCTGGTTAGTTTGGCGGCAGAGAATTGGAAACTCCCAGGAAGAACCAAGAAAGGAGGGTGAAGATATTGAATGAAACTGTAAAGGACTAAGTGAGGACTAACTATCACTCAATATCATTTCTCTGCAACGTCCCTGTTAACTTGAGATAAAGTTCGAGCCGTCCGATTGCTACCATGCTAAGATAAAAAAGATAAATTGTAGAGGTAATGAATCTTTTCTCTCGGAATCCAATTTTTGACAAAATAAAACTCGAATATAAATTCTAAGAATAATAAAATATTTATTTTGGTACAAAAGAAATATAAAAACCTAAATCTTAATAATTACATCTTGGCAGCTCAAATATGCGTCCTTCCCAATGAAGGACTAACTGTAGAATGATAATGGAGGAATAGAAAGGAATTTCACTTCTGCGCAGATCACACATCATGTGACTGCTTCACTTTGCTAAGAACCTCTGGGTCATAATGTCTGATATATGAATACATATGAGAACAGCTGGCAATCAGAAAATCACCCGTGACAGTCCCTGATGGAGAGCAGCAACTCTGGAGCAATGGTGGACAAGTCTCAATGTCCTACCTGCCAAGGAATTTCTCCTTTCTTGCTTTCCATGCCGCCAACCACTCGCGTACGGGTTGACAGATGAAAGGAAACCTGAGTGTGGTTGTAGCCTTCTTCCCAGTCCTCAGTCGCATTGCTTGAGGAGATCCAGTGATCAAATGAGTTTGATGGATGGGAGCGAGTGAATTTACTCTGAGCTTCTGGAGCTTGGATCTTTCCACAAGGAAAGGACACTGAAGAAGACACCAAAGGGGAGAAAAACAGTTGGGAAATTGCCAGCCAGGCTGGAAGGAAGAGTCAAGCGAGGATCTAGCTTGGAATCCTTGTGCAGCCACAAGCAGCCTAAGCCTGACTTTCCCCAAGACTCATGAAATCTTATCTGGTTATTCCAAGAAAAAGGCAAGTAGTCTGGGAAGATTCTTGCAATACAGGTAGAAGTCCATAAAATTGCTGGCTCAAGGTATTCACGGGCAATTGGTTGTTTGAGCCTGAGGAAAACTGGGCTTCTGAAAATCTTCTTGTGAACCAAAGATGGAGCAAGATCATCCCTTCGATTCCAAGAGGATTTTCATAGATTGGTAAGGAGATCTGTTATGAATCTTAAAGAGTTCAACAACACAAGTAAGAAAATAGCTACTCTAATGCTCAACAGTTGCTTATCTTTCATCTATCACCCCCTGAAGATTAAATTGAAGGTCAGTTGGTTGCCTTCCAGTTACTTTTTTTTTTGTTTCTCAGCCAACCTATATTAGAGCAATCAATGTCAGGCACAGATCCCTGATTGTTTGGGATTCAGATGTAAATGAACTCTTGTCAGATCCTAAAGAGGAAACCCTGTTCCTGCCTCAGAATACTGGGTTTCAGATTGAATAAATAATTTTCCCCATCCACCAAAGGGTAGAACCAAAAAAAACATTGGAAACTTCCATTAGACTAGTGTTTCTCAACCTCAGCACCTTTAAGATGCTGGCTGGGGAATTCTGGGAGTTGAAGTCCAGAGATGCTGGCTGGGGAATTCTGGAAGTTGAAGTCCAGAGATGCTGGCTGGGGAATTCTGGGAGTTGAAGTCCACACATCTTAAAAGTGTTGAGGTTAAGAAACACTGCATTAGACCACCAAGAAATATCTGGTTGGCCATGGTGAGAAACTAAACGTTGGATTAAAAACGCCTTTAGGCTGATCCACCATGAAGATACTGTTCTGCATCATTTTTGCCTCTTTTTGCACATTTTGCACTGCTTTCCAACATTTGCCGTACCTGTTGGCTCACAGGTTTTCATGTCTTCCTTCAGCCTGTATCCCGCAGTGCAGGAGCAAACTGCTCTTCCGACTTCATTGTCCTTGCAAAACTGTTTGCATCCTCCGTTTTTGGTTTTGCAGGTAGCATCTAAATTGGAAGAAATCAGATATTCCCCTGAAGTGTTTTGGAGACGTGATTCAAAGCAATGGTCATGAGTGCATTTTTGGAAGATCTGAAGGACCAAGTTGGGAACAGATCATAATGGAAACAATTGATCTCAATAGTCACTAATAATGACACATAGTCACTGGCACATAGTCAATCAAAGCTTAAAGAAAAATGTGAAAGGTCATGATGGACACACTAAAAATGACTTAATCTAAACTATTCAATGAGATGCTTACTTCCCAACTGCCTTTGAGTACCATATACTGAGGATTGTAGGAGCCACAACTGACCTACCTATGCATATTGTTGGGGCGTGTGGAGGTTTGCTGCAAAGTCACCCAACCTGTGACACTCCAGATACTGCTAAATTACAACTTCTAATATGCAGAGTAATGAAAGAATGGGAATTGTAGCTCAGCAACACACAGAGATACCCACAGACACATTGAAGGGCATTTCATATCCATAAAATATGTCGACTTTATGAAGATAAAGTCTTCAAATCGGGTTCAACTCCTAGTAGCAACAGAGAAGTCGGCTGTTTTGGTCTTCTATGATTTTTCTCCTTTTTTTCTTTTGACTTCTCAATCCTTGGATGCCCTCCTAATCCCTCACCTAAATACTAACTCTAACCTACCACTGCTTTGGGACAACCATGACCTGGATGACTGAGAATCTCTACAGACACCTAAGTACTAATTTTAGGGCAGAATTTCATTGTAAGAAAGATGAGCTGAGTTAGAGACGAGATATTTTATTTGGGTTATCTAGTTTTAGAAATTTAGTTATTGAATTTTGATATCGTTGAATTTTGATGTCATGTACCATATATATTTTTGTACGGTTGTTTCTGTACCTGTTTGTTCTGTTTTTCTTTTTTTGAAAAGGCTTTCGGGCTAGTCAATAAATGTATATATAAAATGTATATATAATTTTAGGGCCCCAAATAGTTTTGCCATTGTCTGAAAAGGAAAAGGTGGGGGGAGAAAGCCTCCATTGAGCCATTATAAAAGGATAAGGTGAATGTCTAAACGTACCGAGTTCACAACTCTTTCCATCAAAACCACCTGGACACCAACAGGTGTAATCATTTGTGTCATCTTTGCAACGGCCTCCATTCTTGCAGGGGTTGGGGTCGCATTGATCTCCGTCTTTGAAAGAGAGAATGGACAATGAACGCAGAGTGGCTGGCTCCATTCTTATTTTATTCATCGCTTTTCAGGATTCCTGTCCATTAACCCACAAGACTGTCTGATCTCTTCCGACCGGAACAGAAATATTTTTATTTTGAACTAGGAGCTTCGTTGTACCATTAAAATGAGAAGGGGAAAACGGAAATCACTTACCGATATAGACCGTCCAAAATGTCATCTGCAAAGAAAGCAGAAAGGTGGAATTCATACACAAAGGCTTTTAAATATATGGTTTATTTTTTAATAGATGGTGATGACTACGTTTTTTTTTATTTCTGTACAATTTTGCAAGGTTCTTTGCGAGTACGTAATTTGTACTGTTTCCTTTCTGTATTCGTCCAGAGTTGTTCTTTTGATAGGGTTGATTTACAAATACTGCAAATCAATGAAATCCTTGATGATGCACTTTAGAAAGAGGTAATCTCTGACTTCATTCAAGAGACATTGAGAGGGTTTTAAACCAAGAACAGGGGTTACAAAATAGTTACAATATAGTCAGAGATAGGAATGCACTGGAAGGTGAAGAGAGAGGGAGAGAGGGAGGGAGTGAAGGGGAAGGAGGAAAGGAAAGGAAAGAAGGAAAGGAAAGAAGTAGGAAAAGAGGAAGGGAAGGGAAGAAGGGAGGGAGGGGGGAAAGGAAAGGAAAGGAAAGGAAAGGAAAGGAAAGAAGGAAAAAGACATAACTTTGTCTTGATGCAAAGATAAAATCTATATAAATAAGAACTGAGAGTTAATAGAATGTAGAATCCCAAATGCTACTGGAGAAAGATTGTCAACAATGTTGGCATCAGAGTGAATGGCTGTTAACGGAGAAATCACTCCGTAGGTCGATGGATCGTTGCTCCCTTTTGAAAACATACTTACTTAGAAAATAAAACCCGAGATTCAAATCTAATTAACAAAATATTTATTTCAGTAGAAAAATAATAAAGAGAATCCTCATTAAGCTTATTAAGCTACATTTTATCGGCTAATGAAAAGAATCACTTCTACCTTGGTAGAAATGGCGAAGAGAAAAAAAAGGAGGAGACCTCTGGAATGCAGACATGCGTAGTAGAATATATCATACGTCTGCTTGACCATAAATACAAGAAACAGTAGAAAAACATAGAGATGCACAAACTGACAATATTCACATCGTGACAATGGCCACTTCTCATGTCCACCCAAATTAGAAAGTTGACAGAGCAATTTAAAAAAAAACAAAGTCTATTTGAGGACAATAATATTTGTTTAAAGGACCTCAGCCTGCAAAATCCAGTGCTAATTCTGGGCTACTTTAGCAGACCATTGTCTCTTGCACAAGTAACATTCCTGGCTGTTTAAATATATTTCTCTGAGCCTGGAGCACATTCTAACTTCTAAATAAATATTGCCAACCCTCTATGGATTTAACAGGAGGGGTATTTCTGCAGAAGCCAGGAATCAGCTGAAAGCCCGCCCACCCCCATCAAAACTCCCCCCCAGGTGACTCACCGTTTTCTCATCGTTTTCAAAAATTTCTCTCGCTTCTTCATAGCTACATATTTCTTCCATACATTCTCGTTCCAGGCTTCCTTGGAGCACTTCCTCAAGTCGCCCAGTGTTGAATCTTTTGTATCGGTGCAAAACGGTGCTTGCTTCTTCCTGATTTATAAAAACTTCAGAATGCCAAGGAAGAAGGAAGGAAGGAAGTGGGAGTCAGAGAGATACTGTTCGGATCAACCCCGATCAATTCCGAGATTGGGACCATGCTGTATAGTTAGTCCTCAATTTACAACTGTCATTGAGTCTGGGATTATAGCTATGGTTGTAAGTCAAGGCATCACATGACCAAACCTGACATTTGAGCACCAGTTGTTAGGCAAGTTCTACAGCCAATCAATTTTCCCAATGGATATTTTTTGTTAGAATAGAGTAGAGTAGAGTAGAGTAGAGTAGAGTAGAGTAGAGTAGAGTAGAGTAGAGTAGAATAGAATAGAATAGAATAGAATAGAATAGAATAGAATAGAATAGAATAGAATAGAATAGAATAGAATAGAATAGGAAGGGACCTTGGAGGTCTTCAAGTCCAGCCCCCTGCTCATGCAAGATAACCTATACAATCTCAAGCAAGTTCTACAACCAATCTGTTTTCCCCAATGAATATTTTTTGCTAAAAATTAAGAATAGAGTAGAGTAGAGTAGAGTAGAGTAGAATAGAATAGAATAGAATAGAATAGAATAGAATAGAATAGAATAGAATAGAATAGAATAGAATAGAATAGAATAGAATAGAATAGAATAGAATAGAATAGAATTGGAAGGGACCTTGGAGGTCTTCTAGTCCAGCCCCCTATTCAAGCAGGAGAACCTAGACAATCTCAGACAAATGACTGTCCAATCTCTTCTTAAAAACCTCCAGTGATGGAGCACCCACGATTTCTGAAGGCAAACTGTTCCACTGGTTAATTGTTCCTACAGTTAGGAAATGTAAGAAAACAGGAAAGCAAATGCCAAAAACATCATCAATTGTGGCCATGTGTGGGACGCTTCAAACGGCCATCAAGAGGAGTGGATTGCCAAGCAACCAAAATGCGATCAGCTGACTGCAGGAGGTGCAGCCGTTGTAACTTTGAAAAAAAATGTAGCTTTGGAGAAATCTGTCATAACTTTGAATGATTGTTAAGCCACCCATTGTAAATCGAGGAACAACTGTAATCATCATCATCATCAACAACAACAACAACTCCTTTTAACGACCCCATAATCCCTTGTGGGGTGGAGTCTGAACAACTGAATGGAGCTGAGTGTTTACTGGCCAGATGCCCTTCCTGTCACCAGTGCGGAGTTATATTCAGCAGATATATTCTCAACATGCCAAGAGAGAGAAGAGGAACACCTGTAATCCAGCATCCAAATCTTCAGGTTTGATACCAGAGCAGTATAAACCTCAGCTTTCCAAGCCATTAATCTGCGATTCATGAACAGGCTGCTTTGGCAGAAAGCCGCAGACACACAACTTAGTTCAATTAAACTCTGGGTTGCTGACAAGAACGATGTGTTAATCGTAAACACGGAGCCACCTCTCCGCATTGCAGAACAAAGTTTAATGTCGCTTTATGATCCAGCGTCTACACTCTGTGCTGTTTTCGCTCATCTTTCCAAGTTAAATGATTACGAGCCACTGTCTCTCTAGCCTGGGAAAATGCCATGTGCCACTTGTCTGGATGCAGCCCTTACATTGGCACCGTATCCATCCCACAGTACCGTGGGGGCTCACATGAACAGGATGCTGGGTGACGATCGGCAGGCTCGCGTTTGAGACCCGGTTGCTGCCACCGTATTCTTGAGCGAAAACTAAATTATCCACTCCCCCGCAATAAGATTAATAATTAAGCTTCCAGTTGTGACCTGTGACTTCTTTGTCCAAGATAAAATAGACCAATCCAAACAGCCAAAGGCTGAACTTCCTCAATGAAAACAGATCCCTACAAACCAGTGGTGGGTTGCTACCGGTTCGCACCGGTTTGGGAGAACTGGTAGCAGCGGTGGCAGGAGGCTCCGCCCACCACCCTGACGTCAACAAAAACGGTCTGCACATGTGCAGAAGTGTTGCATGCATGCAAAGTGCATGCACATGCCCGCGTGCTGCCGTTTCCAAGCAAAGGTAAGTGAAACCCACTACTGCTATAAACACATTAGAAAACAACACGCAGCAATTGGAAACTGCTGCACGCCTTTCTCTAGTCATGTGTGCGGGCGTGCAGTCACACAGCCTCTGATATTAAAAAATGGCGCAGGGCAGTTGGAAACTGCCATGCGCCATTCTCTCATTACGTACGCGGCCACGCAACTTAGAGGGAACATTGGCTACAAACCATATTTGGTATGGAGCTTCTCAGTCATCCAGGTCATGATTGTCCCAAAGGTGCTTTTTCAAGAGGCAACTGGACTTTCTGCTTTTTTTTCTTTGAAGATGTTTCACTTCTCATCCAAGAAACTTCTTGGACGATGAAGCTTCTTGGATGAGAAGCGCAACGTCTTCAAAGAAAAACCAGAAAGTCCAGTTGCCTCTTGAAAAAAAAAAGCACCTTTGGGAGATTTGATTGGCTCCTGCTCATGGTTATCTTTTTGTTATTGTGCAACGAGAGCATCTCCAAATGAACAAAAGAGGACATTCAGAAAGCCACAGAACAACATTCAAGGAGGTTGATTAGATCCTATCATCCTAAGAATAGATGTGAAGTGTCAATGAGAGGAATCAGAATCAATTGATGCAGAAGCAAACATTTTTCGACGCGATCATCCTGCACATATCCCAACCTGTGTTAAATAGCCACTGGAGTTCGTACTTCAGTACTGAGATAATTATATTTATTGCCTTTCGCTGTTACTGGCCCTGGTTAGCTCTACAGAGGTCCTTAGAGCAAATGTTGCATTGTGCTTTAAAAACAAATGAATCTCAACCAATTTTCTACAGCACAGAGTGAAGAGCCATCTAGCTTCAGGAAAAATGAACCACTTTTCGATATGAGAAAGCTGGCTTATTGGTCCCATACTGACACCTACATTTCTTTAGAAGTTCTATTTTATAGAAAAGTAGAAGCTAGTGATCATACCTCTTGCAGGTGTCTATGGAGAAGGTAATGTGCAAAATTACAGATTAACAGAGTTGGAAGGGATCTTGTAGGTCATCTAGTCCAACCCCCACACCCAACAGGAGACCCTACATCATTTCTGACAGATGGCAGTCCAGTCTCTTCTTGAAAGCCTCCAGTGATGAAGCTCCCACAACTTCTGAAGGCAACTTCTGTTCCATCGGTTGATTGTTCTCACTGTCAGGAAATTTCTCCTTATTTCCAGGTTGAATCTCTCCTTGTTGAGTTTCCATCCGTTCTTCCTTGTCTGGCCTTTGGGTGCCTTAGAAAATAGCTTGACCCCCTCCTCTCTGTGGTAGCCCCTCAAATATCGGAAGACTTGCTATCATGTCTCCCCTGGTCCTTCTCTTCACTAGACTAGCCATGCCCAGTTCCTGCAACCGTTAATTAATGGAGGTAGCTTAGTGATTCACTTATCTGCAGCGATTCACTTAAAAACCATGGCAAAAAAAACTGGACATAGAAACTGGCGGGACTCACTTAATAATTGTTTTGCTTAGCAACGGAAATTCCAGGCCCCAACTATGGTCGTAAGTCAAATACTACCTGTAAGCACAGCTTCGTCCGTCACTCGCTCACAGGAGGCTGGCTTTGAGCTGTTGATTCCTTCTCAAAGGCAGAAGGTGTTTCTCTTTGCCCAAGCCAAAACAAAATCCAGATGTTTCTCTTCTCCCAAGCCCAAAACAAAAGCCAGATGTAAAATGAACCGACCTGCACACTCGGCAAGGAAGAGACATCCCAGCAGACCCACCGCAGGGACAAAGACGGCGTTTACCATTTTCTTTCAACTTCACAACACTGTCCTGATTCTCGGGGGGATACGAAACCACAGGATCAATAGTTCCAAAGTGCAAGTCAATATTTGTTCTTGCGGGTTTTATCTTTCTGCGGAAGATTTCTGGATGGGCTTTTTCTGCTGGTCTTCAAATGACAATCCTCCCCCTCCTAGAATTCCCAGGCGTTGTAGTCATCCAAGTTCCTTCTTCAGATCAGTTGCCAACAAAGGCTTCCATTTTGATGTTTGACCCTTAAAAACCACATAAAGAGCCATGGTGGTGCTGTGGTTAAGAATGCAGTATGGCAGGCTACTTTTGCTGACTGCCGGCTGTTGGCAGTTCGATTCTGACCCGATTCAAGGTTGACTCAGCTTAAGGTGGGACTAGAACTCTTAGTCTCCTGCAATGTTGAAGAGCCGAGGTGGCGCAGCAGTTAGAGTGCAGTACTGCAGGCCACTTTAGCTGACTGTGATCAGCAGTTCAGCGGTTCAAATCTCACCGGCTCCAGGTTGACTCAGCCTTCCATCCTTCTGAGGTAGGTAAAATGAGGACCCAGATTGTTGGGGGCAATATAAATATACATTTGCTTACTGGTGTAAACCGCTTAGAGAGTGCTTGCACTGTGAGGTGGTATATAAGTCTCACAAAATAAATAAAATAAATAAAAAATAAATGTTCCCGGTAATAACAGAAAACGGCGCGCGGCAGTTAGAAACTGCCGCGCGGCATTCTCTTGATCTGCATGGCCGCGCAGGCACGCAGCCTCTGCCATTAGAAACTTCTGCGTGGCGTTCTCTCATTCCACCTTAGAGGGAACAGTGGTCTTCTGGTGATTGGTCCAGCCGGCATTCATACCTAAGGCAGGACTAGAACTCACCATCTCGTGGTTTGTAACCTGGGACCTTAACCACTAGACTAGACCAAACTGGTTAGCTTTAACGTTGATGAGGTTTTCTGTCAGGGCATTATTTGGGTGAACCCAGGCCATTCATGGTTCAAAGCTGCATCTTTCTAAATAAATTGCTAAATCCAAAGGATCTGGGCTGCCAGTGTTCTTGCAAACATATATTAAATCTATATTTTAACATGATTTCACTAGCACTGATGATGTTACTAGTTGGGTAATGAAACATTTCCAAGAAAACAGCCAAGCTCAGAGAGCAGGAAGAACCCCACCATATTCCTCCTCTTCCTCCTCCTCCTCCTCCTCCTCCTCCTCCTCCTCCTCCTCCTCCTCCTCCTCCTCCTCCTCCTCCTCCTCCTCCCTTTTCCTCTAGTTGATGTTCTCTAGTTGGGTAATGAAACATCTGGAGCAAAATCACCAAGCTCAGAGAGCACCCAGGACTCCACAATTTCACCTTATTAAAGCAGTTAGAGATAAGAACACATCCCTCCGTGATCTTTTTCATGTTGCCATTTATTTATTTATAGCTTTCATTATACTTCATAATCATATATATTTCTGCATTTCAACACATTTCTCTGGCTCATTTGCCATCCCCTTTTTTCTACTCCTGTGTTTTACCTTCACTCCAGCCAGGTAAGAAGATGGTGCTTAGAAAACTGATGGTATTGTGGGGGGTTTGACTAGACTTGGAATGATGGGATTAAAAATGGGCTTTTGAATTCTCCAAGCCAAGGTCTCTACCCACTGGGCTCTGCCACCTCTACCTGTATTATGTTCCCAGCTAATTTCTGTGCAAATTGGATCCGATTTCAGTGAAAATAACGCCCCCAGAATAAAGCATGATCTATTTTTGCGTAAGTGTATGTACTGTAATTAAATGAAAGGGACAAAGGAATTAGGAATCATATATGTCTCCTCCCTCACATGGTCAGGAGATAACAGGGGAGCTGATAGTACATGTTGTGCTTCTTCCTCACTGCTCCCCTCTTGTCACATTGTGTATCCACTCAATATGATTTGCGATCGAAGTGAAGATATCATACGGTTCGTCCCCGGTACACTCCGCTCCACAAGTCGCGATGCCCGTTAGAAACCACGTGTTGTTCCTGTCTGTAGCAACTGGAGCACCACTGTTGCCATGATAGACCTTTTTGACAAAGGTAGGATGGCCTGCACAGAAGGTATTGGGGGAAGGTTGGTTCTCGTTGTTCTGCAGACATTTGGCCTGCTCGACATATTGGATGTCGGCACGCTGAAGGGTATTTGAGATCTTCTGTAAATAATCAAGCGTCCACCAGCCACTCAGGGTGCCTCTTCCATGCTTTAGAAGGTACTCCGTGAGCACCCTGTTCCCGATGCAAATGGGGGTGACGTATTTGTTCAGGACCAAGGGTATGCTTAGCTCCAGAAGAGCGAGGTCGTTTTCATATTTGTTGTAGCTAGTCTTGTTGTAGCTAGGATGCTGGAATTCCCTCCGGATTTGACGGAGCTGCTCCGAGTGCTCGAAGGTGCTGGTGTCGTATTCCCCTGATTCAAGAGAAGAAGAACAAACCCATTAGATGTGTTTTCAGACTGACTAAGCTGCATCACTTCCAGGTGACGTCTCATGTAGCCCACAGCTGGTATCTGCAACTCAATGGGGAGATTGAAGTGAAGGAACATAGTTTGAAACACTTTTTTTTAAAGGAAAAGGCACCAGGATCAGGGTTCAGATGATGTTCTGACCCAGCTCCCCAAACACAACAAACCCTCTGACATGAACTCAAAAGATTCCTTTATTAGGAATGCCGGCAGCCCCGGCAAAAAGTTTCTCTCACAGGCTAACAAGTCGGTCTGGCCAGAAGATGAATAGTTGTCTGCCACATCTATTCATCTCTGCCCCTTGCCTTTTATCCTTAGAGCTAGGGTGGGGCTTTATTAGCAGTGGTGGCTCTTCCGTCCCAAGGACCAGCCCATAGATTTCCACTACTCTCCTCTCTTCTGCCTTCTGCTCATCTGCATGTCAGGCACTGGACTCAGCTGTTCCTCCTCTTCCTTATCAGCCACCTCCAGACCTGGGGGCTGTTGACTCTCCATCCGAGGGCTGATGGACAGCCCAGGCTCCACCTCCCTCCCTCTCTCTCTCTCTCTCTCTCTCCCTCTCTCTCTCTCTGCCAGCTCCATTCCCTCTTCCCCCTCAGAGCTCTCAGGTTGCCCTGATGCTGACCCTGACTCCCACGCCTCCTCCTCATCCTCCTCTGATTCAGCTGCTGGAGGGGCCGGCGGCCAACGGGCCATAACAGATTAGATGGTTGACCCATATAAGCGTCAGCCCTAGGATAATTGTTCAGCCTGGTATCCCAGCAACACAATCACAGATGACTTGGTCCAATGGGAAGTAGGCAACTTATTTATTTATTTATTTATTTTGCTGGATTTCTATGCCGCCCAATCCGTGGGGACTCAGGGCGGCTGTGATTGCTTCCCTGTACAGATAGAGGCCATGTGGAGGTTGTGTGCAGCAAACTGCCTACCTCAAGCAGGCCTCGCATACCTACATGATCTCACCCAGTTCACGTCACCAGGATGGTGTAGGACACTATCCCGGGATGGTACGTGATCTCATCTAGGTTGTATCAACAGAATGTTCTTAAGGATTGGCGAGGAGAATTCACCAATAAAAATGCTGTTGCTCTTTGATACCTTTTGCTGCTTGGAAAACGATATAAAAGCAATAAACACTGCGAAGGCAGTCAGACATCTTAGCATCCTGCGATGACTGGTCTCTAACTCCATCACTTCCCATCCCAGCTCTCCCTTCCAGTTTTAAAAATTCATGGAAGTCCAGTAACCTTCAGATCAAATCCATTATTGAGGGGGGAGAGAGAGAGGCTTATCACCCTCCCTACACACACCCATTTCTCTCCCCATTGTTGCCATGGAGAGGTTCAAGAGTGAAAAGTAAAAGAAACAGAAAGATGGCATTCTAAGGGCAGCCCAGATGTTGCAAAGTTGTTCCAGGACTTCTTCTCTGGGTCAGTAGCACGAAAGCCGTTACCATTATGTTAAGCTTTTCTTTTAAGCTTATACAATGTGGCTGCTGTTAATTAGTTTGGCTACAATAAACTTTCTCTAATCCTAGTTGGGTTCTGGTACAGTCGCAATGTGTAGTAGTCTGTGAGAATGACCTTGGGAGACCGAAAGAAGAGCTGCAACCTAGGTTAGATAAGAGGGAGCATAGCCCATAGCTGCATAATGGACAGAGCAAAAAGGTCAGGAGGGATCTTTCCTAAGTTATCAGGCTGCAAAGGTGACAGTGGGAGAATTGTACTTTCAGACATGCAAGATTCTGTTACTGTAGCTTTACAACAAAGTAGAATTAACCGGTGGACTTCAACTCCCAGAATTCCCCAGCCAGCATGGCTGGCTGAGGAATTCTGGGAGTTGAAGTCCATAGCTCTTAAAATTGCCAGGGTTGGACACCCATGCTCTAGACAATTGCTTCCTTACCTGCCACGATTGTGTGAGGCTTATACTCCAGGCAATGCGCTGCTGTGATGACCCACTTATCACTAATCAGCACCCCTTCACAAAATCCTTTTCTATCGAAGCTGAACAGGTAAACCTGGGAGCAGATAAATTGTGTCAGATTGTGACAAATGTACAAAGACAGGACAGAAGAACTTCCGAAGGCTGAACATTTCCCACCCGTTAAAACTTGCATTTTTCCTGGGTTACATTTTAACCTGTTTATCTTTATCCTTTCCAAGCACTCTCTAGTTCTTTGGTGACTTCCCCATGTTGGCTGGGGAATTCTGGGAGTTGAAGTCCCCACCTGTCCTAAAGTTGCCAAGTTTGAGAAGCCTTGTTCTACAGGTTGTCTTCAACTTATGGCCGTAACAGAACCTGCCCATTATGATTGTAAGTCATCGTGGTCATAAAGCAGGAACCATTTTATGACCTTTTTTTGAATGGTCATTAAGTGAACATTACTGTTGCAAAGTAAATCTATCATCCGCTATGGGCTGCTTTTACTGAAAATCGCAAGTAATGCCAGCTTTCAGCAAAAAAATCATAAAGCCTAGTCATGTGACCACAGACATTGCAAACAACTGTAAATTGGGTTGCCAAGTGTCCAACATGTAGTCTTATAAGGAGAGGGTGGGTCATCAGAACTTCAGAACTTGTTCATAGGTACCTTTGGGGACTATCCATCAGAGGTGGTATTCAGTCGGTTTGGACCGGTTCGCGTGAACCGGTAGCGGAAATTTTGAGTACTTCGGAGAACCAACAAATACCACCTCTGGTTAGCTCCGCCCTCCGGCCCCCGCTGTTCCGTCCTATATTCCCTTGTTTTTTAGCTCAGCTGATTCACGCAGCAGAAACAACAGCTGATTGTTAGCTCAGCGCTGGTGAGCTGAGCTAAACAACCGCTCAGCTCACCAGCGCTGACACTCATGGTGGTCTTTGAGTGCTGCGAGCATTAGGCACGTGTGTGCACGAAGCGTGCATGCACGCACAAAGCACTCTCTCATAGGAAAAAATTTGCAATCCCACCTCTGATATCCACCATATTTCAAATGGTCACTAGCTGACCAGTGGTAAGTCAAGGACTATCTGTACTTCCTCGTTTGAGTGTAATGATGTCCATTTGAGGTTCTTAAAGGAAAATAAGAGGTGGAGCTGAGTTTGGCCTACATAATGACGGCACTTCAACCCAAGGAACTGATAGGTTTGATGGATTCTTCACAAAAAGAGGTGATGCAACCTCAAGAAATGCAGAGCATGTGATGGAACCCCTAATTTCTTTTTCTTTAAAGATTTTTAAAACATTAAAAAGAAATATATATACATATTCACATTTTTCATTCCTCTGACATCAGTTCAAAAGTACTATACATGTATATGGTTCCATTCTATTGTCATTTTGTAAAATGTTTACGTTTACAATCATTTGGAAATTTTCTTATTCTTTCTAATTTCTAACCAATTGTAAAAATTTTCCCACACTGCATAATATTCTCTCTCTTCTCGATTTTGTAATTCTAGTGTCAGTTTTGTCATTTCTGTGCAATCCATCATTTTTTAATTATTATCATGTTCTCTGTTGGGGGATTTTCATCTTTCCATGTTTGGGCGAAGGTTATTCTGGCGGCAGTTAAAATGTGTATTATAAGGTATTGGTTTTCTGTGGTCCATTGTCCCCTGATAATCCCTAGTAAAAATGTCTCTGGGGACCCCTAATTTCATTGGCCTACCTGCCATGGAACTTGTCCTTTCCGGCTATTAAACTGACCCCAGTCTTGAGTAGGAATTCTTTTCGGGAGGACAATCTGATCAGTGTTTAACTTCTCTTGGTGGCTTTTGGTATTGTTGATGTAGCTCTGGTCCGGTGAGAGTCTGGGTGTTATAGCTTCTGGCAATGTAATCGTTCCACAAGAAAAGGGTGCTGGAAAGAGAAGATGGAAGCACTGTTCCATGAGTAACAAATCGCCCAGCCACAATCTGAGACTTCTGCATGCTTAGAACAGAGTTGGGGTTGATAGCCACCTCACTTATCCTTATGGGAATGGTGCTACACAGCATCCTTCCTCTGAGAGAAGGAGATGGTGGCCAAGAAGAATGAAGCTTGGAGGTGCTTGGTCACTGCTGTTGACCCATCAGAAGTTCTGACTTGGTGACTCAAACCATCTTAGCAATTTATTTTTTATTTGTTTATTTATTTGTTTGTTTATCAAACATGTACAAGATAGCAGGTGTTTGTATAAACATAACATAAGCAAAGCAAGTACAGATAAATGAGGACAATAGGACAGTAAGATGGTAGGCACAATGGTGCACTTATGCACGCCCCTTACAGACCTCTTAGGAATGGGGTGAGGTCGACTGTAGACAGTCTAAGGTTAAAGTTTTGGGGGTTTGGGGAAGAAACCACAGAGTCAGGTAGTGCATTCCAGGCATTGACCACTCTGTTGCTGAAGTCGTATTTTCTGCAGTCGAGTTTGGAGCGGTTTACAATAAGTTTGTATCTATTACGTGCTCGTGTGTTGTTGCGGTTGAAGCTGAAGTAGTCATTAACAGGAAGGACATTTTGGTATATGATTTTATGAACTACATTTAGATCAGATCGAAGGCAACGTAGTTGTAAATTGTCTAATCCCAATATTCCAAGTCTGGTGGAACAAGGTATTCTATTGCGAGCAGAGCAATGCATCTCATTGCCAAATTATCATAAAATCACAGCCTCAATGCATGATAGACAATGGCAATCCTCAAATCATAGATGATTGAGATGAGCAGCTACAGAAATGGAATGGCTAAATAAATAAATAGCCCCCTCCCCAGATTTACCTGATGGTTCACAGGTCTTCTGGTCTTCTAACAGATTGTATCCATCAACACAGGAACAAGCTGCTCTCCCTATGCGTTCATTTTTGCAAATCTGCTCGCAATCTCCATTGTCCACTGAGCAAACATCTTTAATGATGAGAGGGAAAGAATAAGAATAAGCTTATCAGGATGAGATGGGAGACAAGGAAGTTGCCTGTCGGATACTTGGGTTTGAGTCTACTTCTCAAAAGTACTTTCTACCTAATGAAAACGTGACCTGCAAAATGGAAGGCTGGAGGTTTGGCTTTGCTGAGGAATTCTGGGAGTTGAAGTCCACAGAGTCTTTATGAAAGGAGACCTAGAATGCTAGATGTGCGTTGATGGTTCTTTTGAAGGAACACTTACCAATGTATGTCTTCCAAAATACTACCTACAAAAAACCAAAAAACAATTTAGAACATTCCATTCAAATAGAAGTAGATTTGATTCTAAATTCAGACCCAAAGTTCGTTTTTGGTAAGGATCTCATAGTCTCTCAGGTATACACTCCCTAACCGTGTCCATAAACCCATCTACAAGCCCCATCCTTTGAAATATCCCTCCCGATCGTAGAGTATCTCCTTTGGTTTCAAATCTAAATGAAGCTTCTAGACTTTATTGGTCCACAGAGATATTTGGAAGAATAAAGGTACGCCTACTGAAACTGGAGAAGGTCATATTGGACCTGGTCTTGAAGGTCATGTTGGATCTATTCTGCAAGCTGTGCATTGATAAATTACATACATTTCTCAATGCAATTCACAGGGCCGGTTTTGAATGAGAAAGGAACTAATTTGGCACCCATCTAGCCCAACTCAAATCAAGATCTCATCCCCAGGAATATTTTTCTGGAAAAACCTATTTATGGCACCCTGCTCAGGATAGGGATCAAGATGGTGGCCATGTAACAACCTGAAGAACATGATCTGGAAAGGAGGAGGAGGGGGGGAGAAGAAGGAGGAGGAGGAGGAGAGGAGGGGGAGGGGGAAGGAGGAGGAGGAGGAGGAGAAGGAGGAGGAGGAGGAGGAGGAGAAGGAGAAGAGGAGGAGGAGGAGGAGGAGAAGAAGAAGAGGAGGAGGAGGAGGAGGAGGAGGAGGAGGAGGAGGAGGAGAAGGAGAAGAGGAGGAGGAGGAGGAGGAGAAGAAGAAGAGGAGGAGGAGGAGGAGGAGGAGGAGGAGGAGGAGGAGGAGGAGAAGGAGAAGAGGAGGAGGAGGAGGAGGAGAAGAAGAGGAGGAGGAGGAGGAGGAGGAGGAGGAGGAGGAGGAGGAGGAGGAGGAGGAGGAGGAGGAGGAGGAGGAGGAGGAATTCTCTTGATGCCTATAATCACCGTTTGAGCATCATCTTCAAAAACTTCTCGGGCTTCTTCAAAACTGCATATTTCCTCAATGCACTCCCGTTCAAGATTCCCTTGAAGAACCTCTTCAAGGTGTCCAGAATTATATCTTCTATATCGGCGCAAGACAGAACTTGCCTTTTGCTGATTAATAAAAACTACAACATAAAAAGTAATGCGAGGTTATAGACACAAATGTTCTCTAGATGAACAATGGGGGAAAAAAATCAAAAGATGTTTGGGATATTCCAGTTTTGCTCTATAACTGCCATTCTTTTTTTATATATATACTATTTTATCCAAAAGAACAATGGAGCCTCCTTTATACTAGCTTAGAATGGAATTCAAAAAGAAAAAGAAAATACTCAATTGGTAATAGGACTACCTATTGCCAATGAAGTGTTTTTTTAAAAAAATTCTGTACCAAGCTAATATTTTTATTTCATTTAGCCTAATGTTCACAGGAAAGCCACAGATTCATCTTTATTGAGACAAGGAACATCTTTAGTATAGTAACTGTGAGAGGGACCTTGGAGTCCTAGTGGACAACCACTTAAATATGAGCAAGGAGTGTGCAGCAGCTGCCAAAAAAGCCAACACAGTTCTAGGCTGCATTAACAGAGGGATAGAATCAAGATCACGTGAAGTGTTAATACCACTTTATAAGGCCTTGGTAAAGCCACACTTGAAATATTGCATCCAGTTTTGGTCACCATGATGTAAAAAAGATGTGGAGACTCTAGAAAGAGTGCAGAGAAGAGCAACAAAGATGATTAGGGCACTGGAGGCTAAAACATATAAAGAACGGTTGCTGGAACTGAGTGTGCATAGTCTGATGAGGACTAGGGGAGACATGATAGCAGTGTTCCAATATCTCAGGGGTTGCCACAAAGAAGAGGGAGTCAAGTTATTCTCCAAAGCACCTGAGGGTAGAACAAGAAGCAATGAGTGGAAACTAATCAAGGAGAGAAGCAGCTTAGAACTAAGGAGAAAGAAATTTCCTGACAGTTAGAACAATTCATCAGTGGAACAACTTGCCTCCAGAAGTTGTGGGTGCTCCAACACTGGACATTTTTAAGAAGATGTTGGATAACCATTTGCCTGAGGTGGTGTAGGATTTCCTGCCTTGGCAGGGAGGTTGGGCTAGAAGACCTCTGAGGTACCTTCCAACTCTGTTATTCTATATTCTATATCTTCCAACTGTATTGTTTTGTTGCGGATTTCACTGGTCAATAGCAAAAGACTAAAGTACAGTTGATAAAATCAAAGGCAGCTCTGCAATCTTTCATCACCTTCCCCAGGAAGATAATAATTAAGCTTCCAATTTGGGCTGGTGATTTTTATCACTAGTCATCAATAGAAGAGATTTCCTTAGGGGCTCAGCAATCCTGATCAAAGCAATAGAATTCTGTAACATAGAATACCCTAAAACAAACCAAAAAAGTCATTAAAATCATGGCTATAATTTAGCCGTTCTGAATTACATTTTCAGCAAATAGAATTGGGGATTCATTTCAGTGTAAATTCCTTACAAACAATCCAAGTTAGATTTGAAATGTACATTTGGGGTGACTAATTCCATTATTGTAAATGCGATTCTAACTTTTTAAATGGGTATTTGTTCCCACTTACTACCGGTATTTCCCAAATGTCTTTGGAGGTTCTCAGTCATCCAGGTCCTGGTTGTCCCAAAAGTGCTTTTTCAAAAGGCAGCTGGACTTTCTTTTTCCTTGAAGACTTTTCGCTTCTCATCCAAGAAGCTTCTTCAGCTCTGACTGGATGGTGGGGAATGGAAGGATTTATATCCAAGCTTCTTGGATGAGAAGCGAATTATCCTCAAGGAAAACAAAGTCCAGTTGCCTTTTGAAAAAGCACTTTTGGAACTATTTCCCAAATCTACATTTCATTGGTTGGGTAGATACAAAAGTTTAGAGTTGCGAACCAAATTTATACACCGCGACTTGGGAGCAAGTCCCATTAAGTACCTGCACATTGAGTTGCAGTTGCAACGAATGAGTGTTGTTTTGCCTAATCCAATATCTGTGCTGTCTTTAGAAGCTTTAAGTTCAACTTATGGCTTAGTCCTTAATTGGTGATCAAAACAGCTTTTCATCTCCAACCAAAAGAAACTTAGCTGAAAAGGGAACCAACCTGCACACTCGGAGAGAAGAAGACATCCCAACAGTCCGAGGACCAAGGCAAAGCCGCAGTGGGCCATTTTCCTTCAACTTCACAGCAGCTTTGCTAATGTGGCATGAATGGGCACCTCTGGATCACTCGTTCCAAAGGGCAAGTACATATTTGTTTTGGGCTTAACACAGAGGTCATCTTTTCCCTCAAGGTCCTTCTGTGGGCCTTTCAACAGCAGCCTAAACAAGGTGCGTCAGTTTCTGTGGGACATCACACTGCTAAAGGGGATTAGGTTTTATCCATCCAGTCATGTCCCAACATGGCTGAATTCACAACAGATTACCTTATGCCACCAGACTTGAAATTTTGGACCTAGAAAATTTAAAACCACACCGCCTACGGTCTGACCTAAGTGTAGCACACAAAATTATCTGCTACAATGTCCTACCTGTCAATGACTACTTCAGCTTCAACCGCAACAATACACGAGCACACAATAGATACAAACTTAACGTAAACCACTCCAAACTTGATTGCAAAAAATACGACTTCAGCAACAGAGTGGTCAATGCCTGGAATACTTTACCTGACTCTGTAGTTTCTTCCCCAAACCCCCAAAACTTTAACCTTAAACTGTCTACCGTTGACTTCACCCCATTCCTAAGAGGTCTGTAAGGGGCGTGCATAAGCGCACAAGGGTGCCTACCGTCCCTGTCTTAATGTCCCCATGTATTCGTAACCATCTCATGTACTCATAACCATGCTTGTACATCTTATGTATTCACAATCATGTTTATACTTTGCCTGTAATCATATATACGTTTGACAAAATAAATAAATAAATTGTCCTTGAAGACTATACTGGTCAAGAACGGATTCATCCGTTTCATAAGTATGCTGATGGACATGCCAAAGGTGCTTTTTACAAAAGGCAACTGGACTTTCTTGGTTTGTTTCTTTGAAAACATTTCGCTTCTCATCCAAGAAGTGAAGAAACAAACCATTTTCAAAGAAAAAACCCAAGAATGTCCAGTTGTCTTTTGAAAAAAAATCACCTTTGGGACAACCTGGATGATTGATCATCTCCATAGACATGCTGATGGATCCATCTCTTGTCTGTTCTACCATTGAACGCGGTGTAGGAGGAGGATGGGAGCTGAAGACCAAAAACTTCTGAAAGACAACAAGTTCCCTCATATATAGCTGAAGTTTCTCGGTGATTTGCAATAATCCAGTTAAAGTAATCTTGGCTTAGCACTCTCCAAACAAATATAAATAAATGCAAAACCAGCTTTGAGAGGTCTCCATTCAGAAGCCCTTTCCCTTGTTGAATGATACCAAGACAGCTGAGAGATGAGTAAATGCTGTGAGTAATTCATCAAGCTGGCAGATCCTGCTGGCATGCTAATGATGTTCTCAACTGTTAAAAAAGCACTTAAATGTGTTTTAAGGCTGGGCAGCATTAACCAAAGCATTGTATCCAGATCGGTACGAATTCCGATGGTTGGAATTCACCTGGAGGCTGGGATCCAGCTCCCTTTAAAAAGGGTACAGGAAAGCCAGAAATTATTAGGAAGTCTGGAACCCAAGGCCTATGAGGAGCAGTTGAGGTCATTGAGATATTTAGTGTATAAAAGAGTGATTGTGATGCAGAGAAATATTTATTTTTATTCATTTCATCTCTCCGTGTTTTGAGAATTCAGATGGAGGGATGGAAGGAGGGATGGAGGGATGAAGAGATGGATGGAGGGATGGATGAAGAGATGGAGGGAGGGATGGAGGGAGAAAGAGTTAGGTTTATTAGGAAATCTGGAACCCAAGACCTATGAGGAGCAGTTGAGGTCATTGAGATATTTAGTGTATAAAAGAGTGGTTGTGATGCAAAGAAATATTTACTTTTATTCATTTCATCTCTCAGTGTTTTGTTTTGAGAATTCGGATGAATGGAGGGAGGGAGGGAGGGAATTCTAATGATAATATAGCACTAGAACAGAATAGCAAAGTTGGAAGGGACCTTGGAGGTCTTCTAGCCGAACCCCTGCTCAAGCAGGAGACCCTATACCCTTTCAGACAAATGGATGTCCAGTCTCTTCTTACAAAACTTCAGTGTTGGAGCATTTACAACTTCTGAAGATAAGCCATCCTACTGATTGATTGTTCTCGCCGATAGGAAATTTTTCTTTGGCTCTTGAAAGACTAAACAAAAGCTTCTTCGTTGATTCAATTTTTCTTAGTTATATAAGCATATCCAAGCGGATTCTTTCTGGTAAGCAGTATTGTTGATTTGTTTCTGGTTTCTTTCAAGATAATTTGATTTCCGGCCTCAATAATTGATAACTACAATGAAGCAAGCCAAAGATAAATAAATAAGATTTGCTGTAGGATAATGGTGCCAGTGAACGGGAAGTGGAATGAAAGGGTAAAGCAATGTAAGCAGGAAAAATAGAAATAGTCTCAACTAATAAAAAGAGGAAGTCAACTGAAATCTAAGGAAGGACAACAGATGGCCCATCCGTCCACTACCAAACTTGATTATCTTGACTGCGTCTTCTGGTTCCTGCCCTTGAGTCCTTTCTCATTTCATATTTCAAACTCTTTGAATCAAATTTCAGAAACTCTGAGCAGTTTTTTTTTTTTATCAAAAGCCGGTCAAGTTTCATTCTCCTTGGTGGGACTCGAGAAATCGTAGCAATTTGTTCTAATCAAGATCTGATGGAGCAGTTTGGAGTCAGAAAATGTTTCCTCCTAAAGATTTTCTTTCTATGCCGGTTGATCTGGACAAATCTTTTAAATTCTCCTCCAAAGTCAGGACCTCTTTCTCTGGCATCCATAACTATGTCATCCATAATCCACCTCCGATGTATACACACCGTATTCCAAATCTGGATTTGTACGACAGTAAAGTTAAGGTCCCTGGACTGATGGATGCTTTTCCCAGTGGTGAAATCCAATTTTTTTTACTACCGGTTCTGTGGGCGTGTCTTGGTGGGCGTGGTGTGGCTTGGTGGGTGTGGCTTGGTGGGTGTGGCAGGGGAAGGATACTGCAAAATCTCCATTCTCTCCCCACTCGGGCCAGCCAGAGGTGGTATTGGCCGGTTCTCTGAACTACTCAAAATTTCCGCTACCGGTTCTCCAGAACCTTTCAGAACCTGCTGGATTTCACCCCTGCGGCCTTCCCCTGTGAATTCTTCTCTCTTTCCGCTTAATCCTGAAAATGCTTTTGCAGATTTGGATGCCCACGAAGCCAATTTAATACAGCATGGCCTATGAACTGCGAGATTGAATATTTCTGGCTTTTTCTGCTCCTCTTACCTTGCAAATGAGTTACACCGGCTCTGTTTCGAATAATGAAAACCGTTCAAACAGCGAAGTACTTCAGATACAGAAGCTTAATGCATCTCACAAATACAAGGAAAAGCTAAGAAGGCAAACGACGAATTCTTACTGGGGTGTAAAAAAAAATGTTTGCACATACGTTACTACTTCTTTGCATCCTTTAGGAGAGGAAGGTCTGTCTTCCTCCCTCCCCTGCCCCCCTCCAATAAAGGTGGTGCCTGAGTCTAATTAGCATGCAGGGAAATGTGTGGTTGTAGCTTGCTTCAAGACACATGCACACACACACACACACAGAGAGAGAGAGAGAGAGAGAGACAGACACACACACACACTCAAAAGCAAAACCTAACAAGGTTTTTTGTCTGCGTCTCAAGAGTCTCAGCAGGAAGGTAATATAACACCTGCTTTTAACACCTGTAACCAGGAACAGATTAAAATCGCACTGCGATGAACGCTGCAAATCTCATCAAAAGAGCTAAAAGCAGGTTCTTGCGATGGGCTCATTGTCCCTTCAAAAGGAGATTCTTTCCTCCTGCCTTCTCCAGATTCCTACCTGTTATGAAGCCTGGCTAACTTCATTGTTCCATAATGCTGCCTTTCAATTATTATTTTTTTCTTTTCTTTCTCTCTCTCTATTCAAAAATGCTCGGCTCGCCCTCCTTCCTGCTTCTTCAGGAAAGAGAAGCAAATGTTCATATTCTTCACATCACCGACTCTGTCGTCCGTCCTCCTTGGATGGGAAGCCGAACTTGACCTGGGAAAGGCCAGGCCAGGTCTCTGACTGTATTCACAAGGTTGACTTTTGCAGGATCTGTTGGGCGCAGCCTAATCTTCTTGTCCCATTTCTTGTCTCCTCTTGTTCTCCTCCTGCTGCTGCTGCTCTTCCCTCTCCCCCTCCTCCCCTTCCTCCCCTTCCTCTTCTTCCTCCTCTTCTTCCCCCTCCACTTCCTCCTCTTCCTCCCCCTCCTCTTCCTCCCCCTCCTCTTCCTCCCCCTCCTCTTCCTCCTCTTCCTCTACCTGCTCCTCCTCCTCTCCCCTCCTCTTCCTCTTCCTCCTCCTCCTCTTCCTCCTCCCCTCCCCCTCCTCTTACTCCTCCCCCCTCCTCTTCCTCTTCTTCCTCCCCCCCACTTCCTCCCCTTCCTCTTCTTCCTCCTCTTCCTCCTCCTCCTCTTCCTCCCCTTCCTCTTCCTTCCCCTCCCCCTCCTCCACTAAAGAAGAATCTGGCAACCTCAGACAAAGGTTTTTCAACAATTTTTTTTTTCAGAACGAAGTGCCTAAAATCAGCCCCAAAATTGGCCGGGCAGTCTCAGCTCCGAAATCCCCACCAATGTTTTCCCCCATTGCAGAGTGGAGGCGAGTGGAGGACCGTGATTTAAAAAAAAAAACAACCCTAAACAAAACCTTCCTAGAGTTTTTCTGCCTCGCTCAGGCATGCTGAGAATGATGTTTGTAGATATTGGTGGCCAATGTTACCATACATAGAGAGATTTAAATAACAGCAGCGGGCTATTTATAGCCTCGCCGCAGGCACCTTTCCAACATCTCACTCCCACCCCGACATCGTTGTCTGTTGTTAAATAGCTTATCCCAATTAAATAAATAACAGCAACGGCGACTGCTGGAAAATGAGGTTTCACTTCTTGGTTTCCATGACACCCAACCCATCGTCTTTCACATCCCAGGTGGAATCACGGAGCAGCCTGTGGGACAGAGAGATGTTTCTTGGCCATTCCTAGGGCTGAAATGGCTTTTATGCAACCCCCACCATCAATGCACATTGTTTAAGAGACCCTCCCAGCTTTCTCCTCCACCAAATAATGTTTATAGATTTTTGTTTTGTTTTGTTTTAAGCAGCTCTTGTCTATTTTTAGAAGTATTGGCTCAGCTGAAGCCAACCCTGTTACAGAAGTGAATTGGATCCACCACTGGGGGAAATCGGAGGTTTCTTTGGGACGATCGCAGTGTGAAGCTGGTTAATTAACTCAGGACCTCTAATCAAACCTGTATTTATCTAAAAGAAAGATCCCTTCTACTCACTCCCACCTCCATCAAATAATTTAATGATAATAACAGCCACCAAGGAGCACTTTGAAAATTTGTAGATGTGGCTCACTCAACAAAGGAGGAGGCCCAAACCGAACCTCACCAGCATGCAACACCCAGATGAGCAGAGATTACCACCAAGATTAACATTAGACCAACAATCAAGAAGTAAACAATACCCCAATCAAGGACCTACCAACTCTGACAAATCACCAAACAATAAACCACAGTCTAATCAAGGAACTACCAAGAACATTCTCACCAACACTGACAGGGGAAGCCACTGTTATATGAAAAGAGCCGAGATGGCGCAGCGGTTAGAGAGGCAGTACTGCAGGCCACTTTTAGCTGACTGTGATCCGCAGGTCAGCGGTTCAAATCTCACCGGCTCAAGGTTGACTCAGCCTTCCATCCTTCCGAGGTAGGTAAAATGAGGACCCAGATTGTTGGGGGCAATGTAAATATACATTGCTTACTGGTGTAAACCGCTTAGAGAGTGCTTGCACTGTGAGGCGGTATATAAATCTCATAAAATAAATAAATAAAGCCCACTCCCTTCTAGCATTGATGATGTTACCTAGTTGGGCCATGAAATTTCTACTAAACCAACAAGCTTAGAGAGCACCAAGGACCCCACAGTTCTCCTCCTCCTCCTCCTCCTCCTCCTCCTCCTCCTCCTCCTCCTCCTCCTCCTCCTCCTCCTCCTCCTCTCCACAAAACCCATTCCCTTCTAGCACTGAAAATGTCAACTAGTTGGGCCATGAAATATCTGCAAGTAGACCACCAAGCGTAGAGAGCACCAACGACCCCACATTCTTCTTCCTCTCCCTCCTCCTCCTCCTCCTCCTCCTCCTCCTCCTCCTCCTCCTCCTCCTCCTCTCCACTCCACAAACCCATTCCCTTCTAGCATTGAAGATATCACATAGTTGGGCCATGGATTGTATGCAAGTAGGCTACCAAGCTCAGAGAGCACCCAAGGACCCCACTTTCAGACCAGCTGAGGAAATAAAGAAGACCACAGGGGTGGAGAGTCAGAAAAAAAAATGTTTACTACATCACAAGAGTTCCTACAGCTGAGAAATCAGAGTATTTGTGTTTGTTTAAGCTCAGCACATGGGGGCTGAGACAGCCACGGGACCATGTTGTGACAAATCAATGATACAAATTCCTTGGATTTTCAGAGCGAAGAATAAACAACCAGCTGCTTGGGGCGAAGGAAGATGCCTGTTCCAATCAACACCCCAGAGAGCTCTTTAGCACACCTCAAGCAATTATGGGTCAGCAAAGCCTAGATTAAGTTGGCGTTCACTGCTGTGGATTTAAAAAGAAGATTTCCTTCCCATTCTTAAGAGATTAATCGGAACTGTTTGGAAACAGTCTTCCAGGGCTGCGCTTTGAATTGTCCAAGGTAGAACCAAGGGTGAAATCCAGCAGGTTCTGGAGAACCAGTAGAGGAAATTTTGAGTAGTTTGGAAAACTGGTAGCAGAAATCTCGAGTAGTTCGGAGAACTGGTAGCGGAAATTTTGAGTAGTTCAGAGAACCGGCAAATACCACCTCTGGCTGGCCTCAGAGTGGGGAGGGAATGGGATTTTGCAGTATCCTTCCCATGCCACGCCCACCAAGCCACACCACGTCCACCAAGCCACGCCCATAGAACTGGTAGTAAAAAAATGGATTTCACCAGAGGTGGGTTCCTACCGGTTCTAACCAGTTCTTAGGACCGTTAGTAGTTCAGCAATGACGTCATGGAGCCAGTTCTGTCGGTGTCTCTGTAAGGGCTGCCATCTTGGATTTTTTTAATACAAAAATCTGATTTTTTGCTACTGCGCATGCGCGCACCCATGAAGCGCGTGCACGCCCACAAGGCACGGGCGGAAGCGAACCGGCAGCGAGGTAAGTTAGAACCCACCCCTGTGGTTCACGTTTACCTTGTGACTGCGAAGTAAACCCAGATTCCTTTCCTGTTGCCAAGCCAGATTTATCCTGTCTCATACTTGTATCTTACAGTTTCCCTGTCCAGATGCAGACCTGTATGTTTACCCAGTTAAATTCCATTTATTCATTTCCGTTCAAGACTCTCTAGATTTTTCTGACGTTTTTTTTTTCTTTTCTGAGGTGTTAGTTGTTCCTCCCAGCTATGCTTCAGATCAGCTTCAGATTTGATTTGATCAAGTATTTACGAAGGCCACATTGGAACCCCATGTCTAGTTTTGGTCCTCATGATACAAAAAAAATGGTTAGACTATAGAAAACACGCAGAATTGCTTTAAAAAGACCAAATAGAATCCTATTTCTATGTCTCATTTATACCTGAAGAGTTTAGGTTGATTTGTCAGTTCCTAAAAAATTCAAGGGAATTTAAATTGCTCTGACTTGCCTGCATCAGCCGGCACAGTATTGCCTCTCAATCTGTTAAATATTTTGTTAGAACAGTGCCAGGGAATGTTGTAATGAAAAAGAGATAGTAATGAGACAAATGGAGTAGTCGTGTAGGAATTTATTAACTGCAGGAAGGGAAAGTTCTTTTACTGGGCACTGAGTGAGGATTTTTGAAAGGGTTGTAGGAGACCTAGAACTAAGGAGAAATTTCCTGATGGTGAGAACAATTAATCAGTGGAAGAGCTTGCCTCCAGAAGTTGTGGATGATCCATCACATTAAGAAGAGATTGGATAACCATTTGTCTGAAATGGTTATAGCAGGGGGTTGGACTAGAAGACTTCCCACGGTCCCTTCCAATTCTTGTTATTCTGTTATGATCACAGAAGTATAGAATGGTGGGATTGAAAGGGCCCACCAAGATCATCTAGTCCAGTCTTTCCCAATCTTGGCAATGTGTGGACTTCAACTCTCAGAATTGCCAATCCATTTTCTCTTCACTGCCTCTTTCTCTTCACACTCCATCACTGAAGGTTTTTAAGAAGAGACTGGACAGTCACTTGTCTGAGATGGTATAGGTTCTCCTGCTTGAGCAGGGGGCTGGACTAGAAGACCTCCAAGGTCCCTTCCAGCTCTATTCTATTCTATTCTATTCTATTCTATTCTATTCTATTCTATTCTATTCTATTCTATTCTACATTCTATTCGATTCGATTCTACATTCTATTCTATTCTATTCTATTCTATTCTATTCTATTCTATTCTAATCTAATCTATTCTATTTGTTCTTGTTCTTGTTCTGTTCTGTTCTGTTCTTGTTCTTGTTCTTGTTCCTGTTCCTTATTCTATTCTATTCTATTCTATTCTATTCTATTCTATTCTATTCTATTCTATTCTATTCTATTCTATTCTATTCTATTCTATTCTACATTGTATTATTATTCTATTCTATTCTATTCTATTCCATTCCATTCCATTCCATTCCATTCTATTCTATTCCTCTTTTGCAACTACCTAGCATAAATTCAGAAACTTCCTTACCACCAAGAAAATATCTTGATTTTTTAAAAGAAACAAATATGTGGGAGGTATACCGATCAAATAACACAAATGTGTTCATTTCAATCTTTGTCCCTTTTCCATCCAGATTTATCACTGAACTCTCTTTTTTTTAGTAACTTTACACTGAAGGAGGATGCATTCTTTTATGAACGTGGTGCATTTTGTCCACATTCTCCCAAAACCTGCATTTGAGCAATAAGGATTGTTGTTGTTGAACTTTGCATTTGGGAAGTCAGAGAAATGCGATTTCAAATGACTGCAGGTGGATTTTGTTTCTCAGTCTACAGACTAGCTTCTGTGCCCTGCGAATGCCTGCAGAGTCTTTCGTTTTCAAACTGGGGGAGGAGAAAACCAGTTTTAAAAACCGGCCCACCTTTTCCTCCAGGATTTGCAGTCTCAACTGCCAATCCTTATCCGGCTGGCTGGTTCCCAGAGTGAGCCTGGATCATCACAAGACTTTTGAAATCCCTTCCCTGCCAATATGTTGGGCATCCACCTGTTGGCAAGTTTGCCACTTTGCGTCATATGTGGGGTTGGGTTACAGCGAGGAATTGATGGAGGCTTTGTTGCCTCTTAACCCTTGGCAGATGCAGCGCTGGTTATTTCTCTGAGTCAGAGAAAAGGTTTGGGCTGGAGGAAGGGGCTCGTTTAAAGGGGGTTATTTTCTGTGGAGGGGATCTTCCTCCACCACCACCAAGTAAAGGGATAGTATGCACGTATGTGCAGTGGCAAAAAAATCCATTTTTTTAAAAAAAGCTGAAAACAAGATGGCGACCGCATGCACAGTGCCGGAAACTCTGCTTCTGCGCATGCTCAGAAGAAAAAAGAAATAAAAAAATTCCCCAAAAAATTCAAAAAAAGATGGCGGCGCCCACGGACCGGCATCGACCCAACCGGGTCGGTGACGTCATTGTGACGTCACCAGCGGGTCGCTACCGGTTCAGGTGAACCGGTCTGAACCAGGAGGAACCCACCCCTGGCCCAGACCCTTTGGCCAAACAATGGTTCCTTCAAACCCTGATCTTTCTTACCACGGTGGCTTATTTTGAGCCTTTGGTTTTTGAAGCTTGTTACGTCACCTGTTGGAAATAGAAGGGCTGCTACAGCTGGGATAAAATTGGAATTTCGGAAGTTCCTGCTGCTGCCTTGAACGTGTAAAAGGAAAGACGGGGGACGAATCTGTGAGAAATAATGTCATAAGTGAGAACGCTGATGACTAAAAAAAAAATGCCTGAGGTTTGTTTCCCTGTCTGTATCTCCCCAGCGTCTTCGGAGTGCCTGAAGAGGTTGCCTTGAAGCTGTAAAACGAGATGTTCGCAGCTGATCTTCCAAGCACCTTCTGGCAGGGCAAGTCTGGAAACCAAAACAGCTTGGAGGATTCTGCTTTGCTAAAAATAGCAAGAGGAGGCACCGTATGACTTGTTACTTCTTTGCCCGGGAGCAACAGGTCTCCAGATTGGGCCCCCAAACCTTCACCCGGGCAGGGGAAGAGAACAAAGCCTCTATCCCATCGTTCTTCTCGGTGGCTTCCCGAGTTGGAGATTGTTTTCTGGAGCTCAAGACTTCAGGAGAAGCCAGGAGGAGATATTGAAGGACCAAGATTGGTGTTCCTTGTATTCATGGGCAATGAGCAAGAAAGAAGCGTGGCATGGATTAATCCGGGATTTTTCTAAAACCTAGGGTGGTCTTTGAGCACAAGACTAGCCTCTCATCTTTCAGCTCACCTCTTTTTCTGATCAAGGTAGGTGGCAGCAATAATGGGTGGGGGCAATTGAAGGTCCACTTGCGGAGTGAAAGGGTCCCGTGGTTGCAATTTCAACGGATGGAAAGCAGCTCCATAAATGGGACTCTCAAGTTGCATTTTCCCTGTGCAATCAGGATATTTAATCACGAGAGCCATCTACGTGCGAATTGGACAACCATATACATTTGTTTCATAAATTTAGCACACAGGAAGAGGAAGAACTTCTCTCCCGCCCTGCTTTCTCCAAACTTGGCTTTCTGAAACTTCTTCTGTCCACTTCTTGGTCTCTTCACCTTTCCCCCTCTCAAAGCAGAAAGGATGTTTTTCTTTTGAAAGGAAAGAATCTCAACCCACCTTCTTTAGTTCTTTCTCATGAATATTTAACCTCCTTTGTTCCTCCGTTCTCCCATGGGAAGAGCTCTCGTCTTCCTAGTATTTGTCAACCAGAGATGGGTTCCTCCCAGTTCAGACCAGTTCGCCCGAACCGGTAGCAAAGCCCTGGTGACGTCACAATGATGTCACAGAACTGGTTCGGTTGGTGCTGCTCCATGGGCACCGCCATCTTTTAAAAAAAAATTCAGAAAATGTTTTTTCCAAAAAAAAGTTTGAATTTTTTGGGGGGTTTTTTTTCTTGTGCACATGCACAGAAGCCGAGTTTCCGGCACTGCGCATGCATCACCATCTTGTTTTTGGCTTTGGGGGGGGGGTTGATTTTTTGCTACTGAGCATGCGTACGCGCACATCCACGAGGCACACCCACACGGTGCAGGAGGAAGCGAACCGACAGCAAGGTAAGTTAGAACCCTGCCCTGTTGTCAACAATAACCCTGCTGGGATAGTAAAAATAATACGTGACCGTATTGGAAAACTCTGCAAAACTGGAGAACAGCCAGCAACGAGAAGATGAGCTCGCTATTTCTTGACACCCTTTTGCCTAGATTCTGAGAATTTCTGACTACCTTCTTGAAAACAGCAAAGCTATTTCAGAAACATTTCTTGCATTCTTCTTGCACTGGAGATTTGGGCTTTTCGATTAAGCAAGACACATCCATCTTGGCTGTCTTATGTCTTTTGAGAAGCAAATTAAGCTTAAAACCATAATAATAGGGTTACTTGTTTTCTTGTATTTTTCAACTCTCTTCCAATAAAGGAGAATATTTGTCACTCAGGGTTGACCTGAGGGGTCCTTGGTGCACTCTGAGCTCGCTTGTTTTCTTGCAGATGTTTCATTATCCAAACTAGGTAACATCATCAGAGCTACCGCTGTGTTTCCCTGAAAACAAGCCCTCCCCAGATAATAAGCCCTCCCCCAAAAATAAACCCTCCCCGAAAATATTTAAACGCATGCGCAGCCGGTCCCCGCCATTTCCTCTGGTTAGGGTTAGGGAGACAGAGCTGGAAATCAGGTACGACGGCAAGAGGAGCCCCATCTTGCTCCATGCACCCCAAAATAATAAGACCTCCCTGAAAATAAGGCCAAGCACTTATTTTGGGGTTCAAAAAAATATAAGACAGGGTCTTATTTTCGGGGAAACATGGTAGCAGGACTAACATTGATGTTGTTACCTAGTTTGGGTAATGAAATGTCTGCAAGAAAACAAGCAAGCTCAGAGAGCACCAAGGAGCCCTCAAACTCCCTCCTGGCTCAGGGCTGAGGATCCCCTCCAACTAATTTTATCCTCACAACAGCCCTGAACAACCTGTGGTTAGTCAAAGGATTCTGATTGCTAAATGAAGATGTTGGTTCTCTGGTTTGATAGCTTTCCTCGCAACACACCTTGTGCTGGGAGCCAAACGAACAGGTCCTTGTGGACAATGGTATATCCAACTATGTCTAGACACTGAATTATCAGTGAGAGAATGATTGAAGAAAATCCTTAGCCATAGCAAGCAGTGTGGTGCGAACTCTTGAGCTTTCATTCCTGTATAACGTACGGAGTGTAATGACTCTTCTTGAAACTGTGTATGACTATTTAGATCACAAGACGGTTGAATTACACCCAGTTTAGAGTCAGACTCAATGTGGTGGGGAGGGAGGGAGGGAGGGAAGGGGGAGAGGGAAAATGGAAGGAGGGGAGGAAAGGCAGGAAGGAAGCCAGGAGGGAGGGAGGGAGGGAGGGAGGAAGGAAGGAAGGAAGGAAGGAAGGAAGGAAGGAAGGAAGGAAGGAAGGAAGGAAGGAAGGAAGGAAGGAAGGAAGGAAGGAATTTTTAAAAGGAGTTCAACAGTGAAGAGCCCTGTTTTAGTCCTATACCATTTCAGACAAATGGTTGTCCAATCTCTTCTTTAAAAACCTCCACCCACAACTTCTGGAGCCAAGTCGTTCCACTGGTTAATTGTTCTCACTGTCAGAAAATTTCTCCTTAGTTCCAGGTTGCTTCTCTCCTTGATTAGCTTCCACCCATTGCTTCTTGTCCTGCTTTGGAGAATAGGTTGACCCCTTCTTCTTTGTGGTAACCCCTCAAATATCAGAACTTGGCTCCTTTGTTCCCTCCTTCTTCATTCCCCCAATTGTATCAGGAAGGACTCCATATGCCAGTGCCTCTCCTGTTTGAGACTACAATCTCTCTTGGCTCGGGGTTCCTAACAGGTGGGTCTGCTTGCCTTACCTGGAGAACTAAAAGACCCCAACATCTCCCCTGATCGTTCCTTGAGATTCCTGATTTTGGAAACTCATCATGTTCTCCTCCTGTGAAGTACAAGCCCCTCCTTCTCCTGGGGGGACTTCTCTAGACTTTCCAAAGGTGAGGAGAGGAACAATCCCAGCGCAAGGCAATCCTAACCAACTGCCCGCCACCTCATGTCTCCAGACCACGATCCAACCTTGGTGGCTGGAGTAGGGCCAAAAGAGAGGGGTGTGTCCTGCTGCCTTCCAGAGGCAGCTGAGGGTGGGTTCCTCAGCCAAAGCTTAGGTTCTCCAGGACCGCCGGAGGTCTTGGCTGCTTCCTGAGAAAGGTGGTCGGTGAGGAGGAAGAGAATTTCTTCCAGCAAAAAACCGGGACGTGGGTGGGGGGGGGGGGTGAACGGAGGGAGAAGGGTGGGTGGGTTGAGATCCAGCTTTTGTCTCCTGCAAACCTTCCCAACCCAAGGGGGACCGAGAAGAAACCTGGCAGATGTGCAGGAAACAAATCTTCTTGCGTCCCCCTTTCGTCCTTCCCCAAAGGGAAGGTGGTGGGAAGAAGGCAGCCCCCCCTCGCCCCGTCCTACCTCCCCTCCCCCCCCCCCCCCCAGCAGCGGTTCCCAAACCCTCCAAGCTTCCGTGGTGGTATTGGGCGCATTCTTCTGCGCCAGCCACCGAAGGAACCAGGCAGCCAGTCAGGGCTCGGTTTGATCCGTGATTGATTCCTCTCTCTCGCTCTCTTCCCTCCCCCCAACCCCACTTCTAGGGTTTCCCTCCTCTTCAGTCCTCCTCCCCCTGATCTACCAAAGAAGGAAAAGAGCAACAACAAAGAAAAAGGACCAAAGAAAGGGAAGAGGGAGGAAGAAAAGGGGGAAAATATAGAACACCCAGCCGTCCATCTCTCTCTTTCGCTCTGCGCGTCTCTCTTATTCCCTGGTTTCTTGGCAATCCGGTTCGCTGTGCCACGCGGTATCCTGGGGGACAACCAAAACTGGGATCTATGAGCGGGAAGGTGATCAAGCCGAAAGAAGAGAAAGATGCTTCTAAAGGTAAGGGTCTCTGCTCGGAGGGAGTCTTCCTCCCCATCCTTCTTGCTCTCCCTTTCTCCATCATTCCCCTCCGTTGTCTTGAATGGACCTTCAGCTTCCCCCCAAAAAAACCCTCTTCTCTTTCCATCTTCCCAGGCTTGGCTGACCTTTGCGGGGGGAGTGGGGGGAAACGGGGGTGGGGAATGAAGGGATGGGGAGAAGTGGCATGCCAGCCCCATAGCTCACTCACCCCCCTTCCCACCTCCTTTTTCTCTTTGCGTCTTTTTGGTTTTATTTGGTTCCCTGGCTCCTCAACCTTGTCCTTTCCATCCCAGCCCTAAAAGAAGAGGGGAGGGGGAGAAACTAACCTATTTACCCACCCCCCCCGCCTCATCCCCGTAAAAGAGAGACCTCCTATAATACTGCAGTCCTCCCTTGTACTTCCCTTTTGTGTGTGTGTGAGAGAGAGAGCGCATGGTGTTCCACTCGCTGTCTCCTTGCACGACTGTGGCTTCAGACCTTCCCCATCGTCGGGAGGGGGGGGTGAGAAACAGAAAGCAAAACCCGCTTTTGGGGGGGTCTTTGCCAGGAGGAACCTGAAAGGGGTCTGTAATGTAGCCCATATGAGGAGGTGGGGGGAAGCCAGAGAATTGGGGGGCTGCTTTGTTGAACTAAAAAGACAACACTGGTTTTTTTTTCCGGGGTTGAGTCAGGAGCCAGAAAGAACATTCTGTGCTCCTCAGCCGAAGTCTCCCTGCGTCTCTTGACCGCTGTACTTCCACCTGGTAGACACTTGAAGGCATCTGGTAGGGTTAGGAAGTACCACTTTACCTCTCACCCTCCCCTGAAGCTTGGGCCAGGGACATCTTGTCCTGCCCGTCTTCGAAGCCCATGGACCACCGTATCTACTCCACGTTCAAGGAGAAACAGTAGAGACCTTAGGGTTGCCTGAAGATGGATGAGGTTGTCTCCTTTGCTCAAGCTGCAATGGATGGGGAAGTGATGTCCTAGCAGGGTGCCATGGAGCTGCCCCCTCCCTCCCCCTCAAAAAAATTGGAACTTGGTTTCCTACGTTGGAATCATGTGGGCTTCGGGTTCTGGGCACTGCATCGGTGATGGTGATATCTGCAGAAAGCTGAGGCATAAAATCTTACTAGGGTTCACCATCAAAGGAGGAGAGAGGTTTCTTGCAAATATTTTGCCGTACAATGGATTGACTCACTTTTCAATATATAAACTGGCCAACGATTGCTATGGAGACAGAAGGTGGGGGGAAGGAGGAGGGGGGGACTTGTAGACTGGAGAGTTCCCAGGGACAGCTGCTCTCACGCTTCTGTCTGGCCACCTCTGGATTTGTCCAGGGGAAAGGGGCAAAGCAAATCCAGATGTCTGGAAGGTCCCTCCCCCTTTTCACAGGTGTGGGGGGGGGCAGGCAGCACCAAAAGAGGCTTTCTACCTGATCGTCTCACATCCTGCCAGGTTGGTGCAAGGCTTCTGTTGCAGCCCCTTAAATGTCTCCCTCCTTTCCCTATTTTGCTGCAAAGTAAGAGGAATCTGGGTTTCAAAGGTTTGGCCTTCAACATCAATCCTAAACCAGGATGTTCGTGAGGACTCGTACTGGGCACAAACCTGAATGTCTCGCCCGATACAGGGGTGGGTGGGGGTTGAGTGAATGGCTCCCCTTTTTCCCAGATATATCAGGGCCTAAGAGAGAGAGAAATGCCTTGTGATCTAAACGCCATTGTCTTGAAAAACCAAGGGGTGGGGTAGGCTTCAATCACTTTGTTCCTCTCGTATGAGCCCTTCTTCAATGAGGTGACCACCAAGTGGTTGGATTCAAACTCTCACCGTGCCCAGCACTGCCAGAAAGACAGAAGGACTCGAGTCTATAGTCACCAGCATGGCTGCTTCGGACGACTAAACAATACCCACAATGGGTTTCGGTCCTTTTATGCTGAGGGGTGGGCTTCCTAGAAGCCATCTTTTTCACGATAAACTTTCGGCTTTTATTAGACAAAGGCAAACAGGCAGGGAGGTTGCATCAATCTGTCTGGGGAGGGGGTGGTTACAATCCTTGGCGATGTCTCCCCCACACCCTCCCCGTCTTGGTCCATATCATCTGAACCAGTTTGTCTCGTGTGTGTGTGTGTGTGTGTGTGTGTGTGTGTGTGTGTGTGTGTGTGTGTGTGTGAGAGAGAGAGAGAGAGAGAGAGAGAAGCTCCTTCAGATACCTTCTCCCATGTGCCTTTTTTTTCCGTTAATTTTTAGACTAAATATTACGTTCCAACAGGGCAATTTTGATTTGCAGAGACTGGTTCGGCCTCAGCACACGTCATTCTTGGCTAAGCGATCCGTGCGCTAACTTCTTTTGTTCTTGAGATGCGTTCATGACAGACATGTGCATTTATAAGCTTTATGCTGCTGGAGGGGGGGTGGAGGGGGGGGTGGAGTGTTGTTGTTGTTGCTCCGGGAAGCTGGGCTGTGGTCCATTCGATGGCTTTTATGGTCTCCTTTGAGACGGAGGAAGGAGGGGTCTCCATCCTCACAGTCTGCCTGTGTTTTGCCTTTTCGGATTCAAACATCCTTTTTTGGATCTGGCGCATTTTCACGCTGGTGAACAGAAGGGGTTTGAAAAATCCATCTGTGTTAAACTTAGGTTAAAAGAAAAAAAAAACCAAACAAGACAGCCAGCTGACAGTCTCTTAAGGACTCAAGACGATTTGTTGTTTGGGGTGTGGACATTGATTGGTCTGTCAGCAGATGAGTAAAACTACTTATCTCTTATTCACACATGATTTGGGAGAGCTGAAGGGATAGTTTTTGCAACATGCCCTGATTTATTTTGGAAAATACAGAAAGCGTGTCGATTTTCTCTTTTAATATATATTTTATATCTTCTAGCTTTCCAACATTTGGGGCGGAGGGGTCTTGGTGCTCTCTGAGCTTGATAGTTTTCTTTCAGATGTTTCATGACCCAACTAGCTAACATCATCAGTGTTAGAAGGGAGTGGAGGAGGAGGAGTGTGGGGTCCTTGGTGCTCTCTGAGCTTGATGGTTTTCTTGTAGATGTTTCATGACACAACTAGCTAACATCAGTGCTAGAAGGGAGTGGAGGAGGAGGAGGTGAAGGAGGAAGAAGAGGAGGAAGAGGAGGAGGAGGAGGAGGAGGAGGAGGAGGAGGAGGAGGAGAAGGAGGAGGAAGAGGAAGAGGAGGAATGTGGGGTCCTTGGTGTTCTCTGAGCTTGGAGGTTTTCTTGCAGATGTGTCATTACCCAACTAGGTAACATCATCAGTGCTAGGTGGGAGTGGGGGGTGGGGGGAGGAGGAGGAGGAAGACCACGATGACAGTTGGGTCCTTGGTGCTCTACAAACTTGGTTGTTTTCTTGCAGACATTTCAAAACCCAACGAAGTAACATCATTAGTGGTAGAGTGAGGTTTGCTCTATGTTTCATCATTTTCATTTTTAGATTCTGATGGATTTTATGTGCTTCTTAATGGACTGTACCCCACCCTCCTTAGGCTGATCTATGACTGTAATAAAGATTCAATTGGACTCCAGAAAGCATTGTGTTTCTGGACGGAAGGTCCTCTATGGTTCCAACTCATCTGAACCATGGCTGTGTAGTTATTTTGAAATGTCCTCCCCAAGGCATGTTTGACAGAGAGGCGGAAATGGTAGAAGCTCAGAAAAGGTAAGATAATTCCAAGGAGATCCATCTTCTGGACCTCCTTGGTAACAAATATCTTTTTTAAAAATCTGTGAATGTGGGCAGAAAGATTTATGTGGTCGCCACAATGTAAAAAAGATGTGGAGACTCTAGAAAGAGTGCAGAGAAGAGCAACAAAGATGATTAGGGGACTGGAGGCTAAAACATATGAAGAACGGTTGCTGGAATTGGGTATGTCTAATTTAATGAAAAGAAGGACCAGGGGAGACATGAGAGCAGTGTTCCAATATCTCAGGGGCTGCCCCAAAGAAGCGGGAGTCAAACTATTATCCAAAGCCCCTGAGGGCAGGACAAGAAGCAATAGATGGAAACTAACCAAGGAGAGAAGCAACTAGAACTAAGGAGAAATTTCCTGACAGTGAGGACAATTAATCAGTGGAACAGCTTGCCTCCAGAAGTTGTGAATGCTCCAACACTGGAAGTTTTTAAGAAGATGTTGGACAATCATTTGTCTGAAGTGGTATAGAGTTTCCTGCCTAAGCAGGGGGTTGGACTAGAAGACCTCCAAGGTCCCTTCCAACTCTGTTATTCTATTCTATTTGTCTGAAGGTCTCCATAAAGGTAAGCCCCTTAACAAATCCCAACCAGTTGTGTTTTTATTGTAGCTTCTTCATCAAAAGTCTTAGAGTCAACCTTTTTTACGGAATCACTCCACCTAGGGAACTGGGTTTGTTTCTCTTTTTCTTTTTTCTTTTTTTGCTTAAATCAGGAATCTTCAACCTCAGCAAATTTCAGATGTGTAGACTTCAATTTGGGGAGTTGAAGTTTAAACATCTGAAATTTGCTGAGGTTGAGAAACACTGGCTCAGATCAATACCCACATAACTTTCTTTGCGTCAAAGTTTATACTTTCGAATAACCTGCTACAAGCTGCGTTCCAAGTAGTAAATGAGAAGAGGGTCGAGAAGCTGAGGCTGCCATCGCAGCAATATGGCTAGTCCACAATGGAGCCCCAAATTTCCGTTGCTAAGTGAGACATTCGTTAAGTGAGTTAAACATTGGTTCATTTAACCACGGTGGTTAAGTGAATCTGGCTTCCCCATTGATTTTGCTTACCAGAAGGTCGCAAAAGGGGATTACGTGACCCTGGGACAATGCAACCGTCATAAATATGAATCGGTTGACAAGCGTCTGAATTTCGATCGCGTGAGATGCTGCAACGCTCCAAAGTGTGGCAAAACGGCCATAAGTCACTTTTTTTTCAGTGCCGTCGTAACTTTGAACGGTCACTAAATGAACCTGTTGCAAGTCGAGGACTCCCTGTCTTCATTCTAGACAAAAATAAATGAAACGCAGCACAAGCAATGGCTGCGATTATTTCCTATTTGGCGGCAGAACTTTCCCCAAAGGTTGCCGTAACATGAACATTTCAGCATTTTGTAGAGGTTGTAGGAGTGAACCTGAGTGGTGGGGTTCTTGATAGGATGTTTGTTATTATATCCTTTCGGAGAACTGCTAGGACTCTCCCGGGCTTCAAACCAGGGTCTGCAAATGATATTGCACAAATCTTGTACCCTCTAAATCTGGGAGCCCCTACTGCACCAGTTAGGAAGAAACAGGTGAACGTTGTGGCCCACCTCAAATAAACTGAAGGAAAGTTTTAAAAGTTAAAAAAAACCAAAAACATTGTATGTCCAATCCAGAGACTAAAACATATGAAGGACGGTTGCAGGATTTATGTTTTCCTGGTCTAGAGAAAAGAAGGACTAGGGAGGGCATGATAGCAGTATTTGAGGGGCTGCAAAAAAAGAAGAGGAGGGGGTTCAACCTATTTTCCAAAGCACCAGAAGGCAAGACAAGAAAGAATGGATGGAAACTAATCAAGGAGAGAAGCAACCTGGAATTAAGGAGAAACTTCCTAACAGTGAGAACAATTAACCAGTGGAACAGACGTTGCCTCCAGAAGTTGTGGTTGCTTCAACGCTGGAGGTTTTGAAGAAGAGTCTGGACAGCCACCTGTCTGAAAAGATATAGTGTCTTCTATTTGAGCAGGGGGTTAGACTAGACGACCTCCAAGGTCCCTCCCAGCGCTATTCTGACAGGAGAAATCCTTGCTCCACCTAGTTGGTAAATACGAAGCCATTGTAAACCTTTTTGCCCTTGGTAACAAAGCTTAGAATAAAGAATAAAGTAACATTTCCTGCCTGAAATACAAGTAGGAATACAAGCCAAAACACATGTATCTGGCCGGAGTTTTAGTCATTTAGTGCACTTGAGAGTGTGCGAACAGATCTGCCGCAAAAAAAAACACCGTGTTTGAGTGTTTTTCTGCAAAGATAGTTATTGACTGACATAAGTACTAGGTAATGTTTACTGAATTTGACAGAAAACAGGCTAGCTTACAGGAGCTGATTTAAAACACAGTTCTTAGCAAGTGCAGATGTGTTCATTTATAAAGCCCATAATTATGACAAATCCCAGCTTCTGTCTAACGTTACTGGTGTTATCTGGAACGTAGTGAATTCTGCAAGCATCTCTTCGCAAAGAGGCCAAGCAACTCTCTCTCACCCCAGGCTCAATTATCTCTACTAGATTGTGGTGCTGAAGAGCATTCATTAAGTCTGTAACTGTAATTTGACTACCGGGAGCCTATTAAATTAAATTACCTTCCCAGGAATCTTGGGAAATTATATTTCCCAGCGATCTTCGCTACCAAAGATCTTTTATTTGAAAAATGGTATCGGGCAGATTTGGCGTTGAAAAGATAGTGATGACCAGGAGAGGGTCCTTAGGAGCAGGAATTTCACCCTGCCGTCAAAAAGGACTTGGGAAAAAACCAGCTATTGATTGATTGATTGATTGATATTTGTCGTATAATGAGAGAAGCTTGGAGTCCGTTCCATCGAATTCAGTCAATTTGTTGGTATAGAATTGGATGGATTCCCGATTCCTCGTTCTTTATGTCTGTAAAATGGGAACAATTTGCAACAGCATTTGCACAACATTTAGGATGGGGGGAAAGGAAGAAATAAGTTTGGATGCCATATTCAAAGAGCCGAGGTGGCGCAGCGGTTAGAGGCAGTACTGCAGGCCACTTTAGCTGACAGTGATCCGCAGGTCAGCGGTTCAAATCTCACCAGGCTCAAGGTTGACTCAGCCTTCCATCCTTCCGAGGTAGGTAAAATGAGGACCCAGATTGTTGGGGCCAATATAAATATACATTGCTTCCTGGTGTAAACCGCTTAGAGAGTGCTTGCACTGTGAGGCGGTATATAAGTCTCACAAATAAAATAAAATAAATAAATAAATTCCAAGTTCGATCTTACCAAGGGATTATAAAGTGGCATTAAACACTTCACGTGATCTTGATTCTATCCCTCTGTTAATGCAGCCGAGGAATTGCACTGGCTTTCCTTTTATACTGTAGTTATTACTGTAGTTAATTCATCAGTTCAACAATGTATGTTTTTGTCACACTTAACAAGGATGTTGTGAATTGCCACTGTTGAAAAAGTAATTATCGCAATCTGTACCTTTGGCAATGAATTTCCCTCTGGCCCAAAGTTCTTTCTCTCTCCTCCCGCCGAGCCATGCATCTAAAAATACTCCCAACCGAGGCTAGATGAAATCCACGAACTTCCTGTTATCACCAGCTTGTTAGCCTCGAAAGAGCTGCAAGACATTTTAGCAGAACCTTCCTGCAGACCTCGCGGGCCTGCAAAAGTGTTTGGGCCAAGCCACAGTCATTAAGAGATCCCTAATCAGTATTGCCAAGAGCCGATTGGACAGGCTGTGGGGGTTTTTGTCGTGTGTGTGTGTGTGTGTGTGTGTGTGTGTGTGTGTGTGTGTGTGTGTGTGTGTGTGTGTGTGTAAGAGACAGACAGAGAGACAGACAGAGACAGACCGAGAGAGACAGGAGAAAAAGAGAGAAAGAGAGAGAAAGAGAGAGAAAGAGAGAAAGACAGACAGACACAGAGATAGAGAGGGAGGGAGGGAGGGAGACAGAGGAGAGAGAAAGAGAAAGAGAGACAGAGAGATAGACAGACAGAGGCAAACAGAGAGAGAGACAGAGAGGAGAGAAAAAGAGAGAGGACAGACAGACAGACAGAGGGGGAGAGAGAGAAAGAGAGAGGTGAGAGAGAGAGAAAGAGAGAGAGAGAGAGGATAGAGAGAAAGAAAGAGAGAGGGAGAAAGAAAGAGAGAGAGAAAGAGAGAGATAAAAAGAGAGAGAGGAGAGAGAGACAGAGACAGAGACAGACAGAGGGGGGAAGAGAAGAGAGAGAGAGAGGAGAGAGAGAGAGAAAGAGAGAAAGAGAGGAGAGAAAGAGAGAGGGGGAGAGAGAGAGAAAGACAAAGAGAGAGAGGAGAGAAAGAGACAGACAGAGAGGGGGGAAGAGAGAGAAGAGGAAGAGAGAGGAGAGAAAGAGAGAGACAGAGACAGACGGGGAAGAGAGATAAGAGAAAGAAAGAGAGGAGAGACAGACAGAGAGAGGGGGAAGTGAGACTGAGAGAGGCATTTTAAAGAGCTGTACAGGTAGATCTCCACTTACAACCACAATTGAGTTCGATGGCTAGGTGTTAAGTGAGTTTTTCTCCATTTTCTGAGCTTTCTTGCCAGAGTTCTGAAGCAAATCCCTGCAGCTCTTCCATTAGTGACAGGATTGTTAAGTGACTCGGGTTCTCCCGTAGACCTTGCTTGTCAGAAGGTCGCAAGAGGTGACCTGGGACACTGCCACCGCCATAACTATGAGTCAGCTGCAAAGCGTCTGAATTTTGATCACATGACCCTGGGGGGGGGGGTGCTGCACCGGTTGTGTGGAAAGCAGTCGTAATTTTTTTTAGCACTGTTGTAACTTCAAACAGTCACTAAACAGACTGTTGTAAGTTCAGCACTGTTTGTATTCTTTCAGCCTTGAGCTTCGCAGGTAGGAATAGATCAAAGTGATAATCCCATATTATGCATTTATAGAGGGGTGGGGGTCTTTAGGCTGCCAGGAGGCAGTACCTCTGGTCACCGTGTCTCTTCGTTTTTCTTCCCATCCTTCCTCCCCTTCTCCTCCTCCCACTTTTAAAAAAGAGCCAAAGTTATCACTGCTTTGCTTGTTTTCAAACATGGTTGGAAATATGACCTCTTTTGAAGAAGGGGGGTGCAAACCCCTCACTTTAACAGGCAAAGAGTTTAACCTTTAGATTAAGATTAGATTAAGAGAGCTGGAAGGGACCTTGGAGGTCATCTAGATTCTAGTCCAACCCCCCGCCCAAGCAGGAGACCCTACACCATTTCTGACAAATGGCAGTCCAATCTCTTCTTGAAAGCCTCCAGTGATGAAGCTCCCACAACTTCCAAAGGCAACTTCTGTTCCATGGGTTGATGGTTCTCACTGTCAGAAAATTCCTCCTTATTTCCAGGTTGAATTTCTCCTTGACCAGTTTCCATCCATTATTCCTTGTCTGGCCTTCAGGTGCTTTGGAAAATAGCTTCACCCCTACCTCTCTGTGGCAGCCCCTCAAATATTGGAAGACTGCTATCATGTCTTCCCTAGTCCTTCTTTTCATTAGACTAGACATACCTGGTTCCTGCAACCGTTCTTCATATGTTTTAGCCTCCAGTCCCCTGATCATCTTTGTTGCTCTTCTCTGCACTCTTTCTAGAGTCTCAACCTCTTTTTTATAATGTGGTGACCAAAACTGGATGCAATATTCTAGGTGTGGTCTTACTAAGGCTTTATAGATCGTGGTTTGTTGTTGGCTTCCAGAAGCCTATCCCAGATGCTTGAGTTCAGAAGAGAAAGAGATGGAGAAACAACCAGACCAGAGATGTCCAATCTTGACAATTTTAAGACCTGTGGACTTCAACTCGCAGATTTCCCCAGCCAGCATGGTAGGACACCCCTGGAATAGACCATAATCAAGGTTAGGTTTCTATTGTGTGATCTGGTGAAATGGTGAAAAAAGTAAGGTTCTACATTTAGACGAGAAAAACAAAATGCACAGTTATAGTATATGTGATACCTTGCTCAATAGTAGTAACTGTGAAAGGGATCTTGGAGTCTTAGTGGACAATCACTTAAATAGGAGCCAGCCGTGTGCAGCAGCTGCCAAAAAAGCCAACACAGTTCTAGGCTGCATAAACAGAGGGATAGAATCAAGATCACATGAAGTGTTAATACCACTTCATAAGGCCTTGGTAAGGCCACACTTGGAATACGGCATCCAGTTTTGGTCGCCACGATGTAAAAAAGATGTGGAGACTCTAGAAAGAGTGCAGAGAAGAGCAACAAAGATGATTAGGGGACTGGAGGCTAAAACATACATAAAGAATGGTTGCTGGAACCAGGTGTGTCTAGTTTAATGGAAAGAAGGACTAGGGGTGACATGATAGCAGTCTTCCAATATCTCAGGGGTTGCCACAAAGAAGAGGGGGTCAAGATATTCTCCAAAGCACCTGAGGGTAGGACAAAAAGCAACGGGTGGAAACTATTCAAGGACAGATGCAACCTAGAGCTAAGGAGAAATGTATAGACAGTGAGAACAATTAATCAATGGAATAACTTGCCTCCAGAAGTTGTGAATGCTCCAACACTGGACGTTTTTAAGAAGATGTTGGATAACCATTTGTCTGAAGTGGTGTAGGGTTTCCTGCCTAAGCAGGGGGTTGGACTAGAAGACCTCCAAGGTCCCTTCCAACTCTGTTATTCTATTCTATCCTATCCTATCCTATCCTATCCTCTGGTCCCAGATTTGCATCCTTCTCTCTTGCTTGGCTTCCTAACTGGACTGGTGTTAATCACACAATTCACACACAATGGCAACCTGTTCTGCATCCAAAGCAGATGAAAAACTGAGAAGACATGTCAAAGACAACTCTGGGCTTACTATATTAGTATTAATAGGTGCTGGTCATGCTTCTCTGCCAGAATGAACCTGGGCCATGAACCTGTCAGAGTGTCTGTGTTTTATTCCTTCCAAAAATAAACTCACACCTTTTGCATCCCGTTCTACTCTCAGTCTAACGGCTCTCAAACCCATCCCACTTATGGTTTTGCTTCCCAGGTCACCTTACCCCATTAGACTCACCGTATCACAAACCAAAATATTTGGCCTCCAAAGTCCTGGATTCAGAATAGAGTTGGAAGGGATCTTGGAGGTAGTCTAGTCCAAGCCCATGCTCAAGCAGAACACACTATTCCAGAGGTTTTCAAACTTGGCAACTTTAAGACTTGTGGACTTCAACTCCCAGAATTCTCCAGTCAGCAGAGCTGGCTGGAGAATTCTGGGAGTTGAAGTCCACAAGTCTTAAAGTTGTCAAGTTTGGGGACCCCTGCTCTATTCCATTCCAGACAAACAATTGTCCAGTCTTTTCTTTAAAAGCTCCAGTGTTGGAGCACCCACAACTTCTGGTGGCAAGCTGTTCCACTGGTTAATTGTCCTCACTGTTAGGAAGTTCCTCCTTAATTCCAGGTTGCTTCTCTCCTGGATGAGTTTCCATCTGTTGTTTCTTGTCTTGCCTTCCGGGGCTTTGGAAAATAAGTTGACCTCCATCTTCTTTGTGGCAGCCCCTCAAATACAGGAAGATTGCTATCATGTCCCTGTTGGTCCTTCTTTTCTCTAGACTGGTCATACTCAAATCCTGCAACCATTCTTCAGATGTTTTAATCTCCAGGCCTTTAATCATCTCACCATTGGGCAGTTGTGGTACGAGAGATAAATTAGGTGTCATCAGCTGCCTTGACCGTCATGACAGCCAAGGGGCACCAGGGATAAATTTTCAGCAGAATTCCTCATTAACCCTGAACAGTAGAGTTTGGAGAAAATTATTAGCCTTAAGAAGAGGACAACCCAAAGTTTCAAGCAGGGAATTCATAATTAAAGCTAGAAAATGGATTTATTGCAATAAAAAAATAAAATAAAATAATAAAATAAAATAATAATAAAATAAAATAAAATAAAATAAAATAAAATAAAATAAAATAAAATAAAATAAAATAAAATAAAATAATAAAATAAAATAAAATAAAATAAAATAAAATAAAATAAAATAAAATAAAATAAAATAAAATAAAATAAAATAAAATAAAATAAAATAAATAATAAAATAAAATAAAATAAAATAAAATAAATCCTCGACTTACTACTACAATATAACCCAAAATTTCTGTTGCTAATTGAGACAGTGGTTAAGTGGGGTTTGTCCCGTTTTATGACCTTTCTTGCCACTGTTGTTAAATGAATCGTTGCTGTTTTTAAGTTAGCAACACAGTTGTGAAGGGAGCCTGGTTTCCCCATTGACTTTGCTTTCCAGAAGGTCACAAAAGATTCCCCCAATGATCCCCGGGAACATTGCAATCGTCATAAGTATGAACCGATTGCCACGTGTCTGAATTTTGATCACATGATTATGGGGATGATGCAAGGTCGTAAGTGTGCAAAATGGTCATGACACTTTTTTCAGTACTGTTGTAACTTTGAACCCTCATGAAATGAACTGTTTGTAAGTCAAGAACCACCTGAAATAACGTTGTAATCAGCATCGTAAGTGCCTGGTAGAATCCCCACAGATTGTCTCATGAAGTCCCCCGTGTCATCGTTCAGAGTAATGAACTCCTGGAAGTCAGGACTCTTGACACTTTGTTCAGGTTCAAGAGATCCTTTATTGAGTACATCATATCGGCACTTAGAAAGGTGAAACTAGCTCTAAATTATTCCCGTGCTTAGGGATACTTCAAAGAATGAGACCTCCCCGCCCCACTATGTCTATCCAGTCACATTGGCCAATCAGTCCAGATGTAAGTTCCTGCTCAACTTCAACAGCTGTCCGTTGACATGGCCTTGGTTCTCGCGGGCTGGTGGATGTTATGGATAGCCAGCTGAGGCACCACATTCCTGAGTCCTCCCCCGCCCCATGCTCTCCCCCTCCCCCTCGAATGGCAACCAAGAAATGAAGAATAGAATAGAATAGAATAGAATAGAATAGAATAGAATAGAATAGAATAGAATAGAATAGAATAGAATAGAATAGAATAGAATAGAATAGAATAGAATAGAATTCTTTATTGGCCAAGTGTGATTGGACACACAAGGAATTTGTCTTAGGTGTATATGCTCTCAGTGTACATAAGGAGAATAAAATGCATTCATCAAGAATAAAAAGATACAACACTTAGTGATAGTCAAGGTTACTAATAAGTTATCAAATCATACTAGGAAACAAGTAAAAACAATATAATTGAAAGATACAAGCAACATGGTTATAGTAATAAGTGGGAAGAGATAGATACTAGTAAGGAAGAAAAGAATAATAGTAATACAGTCTTGGTAAATTATTTGACAGTGTTGTGGGAATTAGTTGTTTAGCAGAGTGATGGCATTCAGGGGAAAACTGTCCTTGTGTCTAGTTGTTCTCGTTTGCAGTGCTCTATAGCATCGTTTTGAGGGCAGAAGTTGAAACAATTTATGTCCAGGATGCGAGGGGTCTGTAGATATTTTCACAGCCCTCTTTTTGACTCGTGCAGTATTCAGGTCCTCAATGGAAGGCAGGTTGGCAGTAATTGTTTTTTCTGCAGTTCTGATTATCCTCTGAAGTCTGTGTCTGTCTTGTTGGGTTGCAGAGCCGAACCAGACAGTTATGGAGGTGCAGATGACAGAGTAAGCATGGCTTCAGCTGAAGTCGTTTCGCAGGTTGACACCCCGCCTAGATGACACATATAATTTGCATCAGACGGATGCAAATTAGTTGGCACCATGGGCTTTGTGACCTTCTTATGCCCACAGGTCCCTTTGGCCTTTTGCCCCGTCCTTGCTGAGAGTCCAGCAGGGAAATTTTTCAAAGCTTCGAGCGTGCAAGCTTTCATGTATCCATTCAGAAGTAAAACCTTGTGACTCCGGTGAGTCCTGCTGATATAAGAAAGTACATAAAGTAGTTGATAAATATAGAAAACCCTTTTATCAGATTTGACTGTGGAGAGGATTTAAGTAAATCATTCCAGCATTTGTCTCCAACGGTTAAGCACTGGAGAATGAGCCTTGAATATGGAATTGAAATGGTTGGGTTGGGCAGGAGAAACGTTAACATCTGCAGGACTTGGCCAAGTATGACATCTCTTTTAATTTATGGAGAGTTGGAAACCATTAGATCTGGATTTTATAATAATTTCCTTGTCAAATGAGTTTTAATCAAATCATCTGCATCTGTTTCCCATTCCGGTTTCTATTTTTAATCTCCCAACAACCAGATGCCGAGTAAAAGTTGCATCTGAGCATTAAATTGGACTTTTTGGCCGGGCCATGTCATCTTTCAAAAGGGTTGTTTTTTTAAAAAAAAAAACCAAGTCTGGCTGTAAATGCCAAACAGCTCTTTAAAAAACAATCAGCTATCAATGTTCTAGAACAGTGTTTCTCAACCTTGGCAGTTTGAAGATGTGTGGACTTCAACTCCCAGAATTCCCCAGCCAGCGTTGCTGGCTGGGGAATTCTGGGAGTTGAAGTCCACACATCTTCAAACTGCCAAGGTTGAGAAACACAGTTCTAGAATTTAGGTGCATTAGCTTGGCAGAAAAAGAAGGACTGTATTAAATCAGGATCCTTGTTGACAAAACCAAGCACTGTGACACAGCTAATGTTGTTGCGATTAACACAACAAGAAGTTAGGTGTAAAATAAATGTCTGCATAATCACCTTCAAGATAATATCATCCTGTTTTTCTGCAGAAAGACTGTAGGAGCTTAGCATAGATATTTCTTTTCAGAAGTCCCTTTGGGTTCAACCAGGTGTATCTCAAGTTTCATTACTATTTTTTTAATGTGTTTCTTGATGTATTTATTTATTTCATAGCTTTAGATCTTGCTTTTCCTCCAGGAAGCCAAGGGGATATGTGAACTTGTCTCTTCCCTTTGATCTTTTCAACACCTCTTTGTAATCAGTTGGGTGTCTCCACTGAAAGTCACCAAATCAGTTTCCATGGCTAACTGTGGGACTTGAACCAGGATTTTGCTGGTCCTAGCGCAAGCATGGGTAGTATCTTTTCCCTGTGGTTATTGTACACTCTCGTGGGACATCTTTTTGGCAAAAAAAATGGAGATTCGATCAATTGTCTTTGAATTTAGATCTCAACATCTCGAATCTCGATAGCTCTCTTGACCAACATCTAATCATTTTCCCTCTGCATTGAAATTCAGTTCATCCAAAATTCCTTTTGAAGTTGGCAGGAGTCCTCGTCATTCTCCAGCACATCTTCCCTTTTTAATTGGCAATATATTTATAGAGGTAGTGTGTTGTGATTCATCCCTTTTAGCTGCATTTGATGGAACAGCCTACACCTTTAAACCTCCTCACTTGAAAACGAGTAATGTAGGACTTTCCTGGTGTATTAATGGAGATCTTATTACACATGAAGACATGAACACATAAGAACATAAACCAGATTAAAACCCCTCACTCATCTAGACCAGAGGTCTCCAAACTTGGCAACTTTAAGATTTGTGGACTTCAACACCACCACTTTATAATGCCTTGGTAAGGCCACACTTGGAATCCTGCATCCAGGTTTCGTCGCCACAATGTAAAAAAAGATGTTGAGACTCTAGAAAGAGTGAAGAGAAGAGCAACAAAGATGATTAGCGGACTGGAGGCTAAAACATATGAAGAACGGTTGCAGGAACTGGGTATGTTTAGTTTAATGAAAAGAAGGACCAGGGGAGACATGATAGCAGTGTTCCAATCTCTCAGGGGCTGCCACAAAGAAGAGGGGGTCAAACTATTCTCCAAAGCACATGAAGGCAGGACAAGAAGCAATGGGTGGAAACTAATCAAGGAGAGAAGCAACCTAGAACTAAGGAGAAATTACCTGACAGAACAATTAATCAGTGGAACAACTTGCCTCCAGAAGTTGTGGGTGCTCCAACACTGGAAGTTTTTAAGAATAGATTGGATAACCATTGGTCTGAAGTGGTGTAAGGTTTCCTGCCTGAGCAGGGGGTTGGACTAGAAGACCTCCAAGGTCCCTTCCAAGTCTGTTATTCTATTCTATTCAGCTCCCAGAATTCCTCAGCATGGCTAGGGATTGCTATACTTGAACATGGCTGAGGAATTCTGGGAGTTGGAAGTCCACAAGTCTTAAAATTGCCAAGTTTGGAGACCTCTGATCTACATGAACAATTTCTTCTCACACTGCCCAACCAGCTGCACAAGGAAGCCCACAGACCTCCCACCAGATGGCCTTCAGAGGCCATCACACCACCTTCATGGCTAATAACCGTTGATTTCCACGACCTCGAATTGGTCCAATTCTTCTGCGAAACCAGGTTTTGAAGTAGCAGCAGCCTGAGCTAAAGAAATCGGGTGCCAATTCTCCAAAAACCCCACTGCTTCAGCAAAATCCAGATTGAGATACGATTCGAAGGGACCTTTCTTCATTACAGACCAATTGAATCCTTGAATCAACTTTCCAAATATGGGATTTCCTCCTCTCCCCCACCTTTTATATTTCTCTTCTCAATCTGCTCGATCTCTGCTATTTTGGTCCTTCAAAGCCTAACAAGTGAATGATTCAGTGCGTTGGCCAACCCGGTTCAATTATCTCTTTAAAATATATAAAAATGATCTGCCTCTTAGATGGATTGCTATACTTGAGGCTTACTTTTGCCCTTTTCCTCTGCATGCTGGAGAAGTTGGCAGTTAATTTCATTGTGCAGTTAATTGAAGATTTTAAGCAATATGCTGATTTTTTTAAAGCCACCCAATTGTTTCTTTCTTGTAGGTTTGTTTGGTGCTGTCATCTGACGAATCCTAATTAGAGTTCTGAGTCATATCTTAACGTCAGTGTATGCGCACGTGTGCAGGCGTGGTAGGGAGACGATCATATTTTTTACCTTAAAAGTCTTGCAATTCATAGAGGCACATTCTTCGTCTTGCTGTCCCCAGCCTTTATGGTCATCGTCATCATTTCTCTGGCATCCCGTCCTGTTGCACGATCTTCTGTAGCTAGAAGCAGTTCAGGGAATTTCGGATTGCATGAATGGGTTGAGTTGAGGAGCGAACAGCAAATGGATGCGCTGTACATTTTGATGTATTCGTTTGGGCATCTCCTTAGGCACCGTTCACAGAGTCAACAAGTGTGTTTGAGAGGAATGAAGTTGTATTTGAGAAAGGTGAGATGGTCAGGTGGGTTGGGTGGACCCAGTTTTCATTTGGGATGTTACTCGTAATTGCTAGAATTTTATCACTCCTCCAGATCAGCTCTTCGTTATAATCCCATGATAAATGGAAGGAAATCCTGGTTCCTGGGCTGTCAGAACAGTGCTTAATTCCCCTGACTTGCTTCCCAATCAAAGGTTTCTAGGTTCATGCCAATCAAGGGATCAGGTTGGCGGTGATGAGACATTTAAGGCAGCCCAGTCTTTCAAATGAGGTTCTTCTCGATCTTCAGGAGAACTTCTCTCCAAAGCTGCTGCTCTTTGCAGATTCCTGAAGCTACTTGGTGATCTGATCCTGGCTGTCTTGCTTAAGCTTTCACGCATTGCAAAACTTGTCTTTGGAAAGATTTTCACAGCCCCATGGGAAGACCAGCCTTAGCTGTGGATCTTCTGGCTGAAGAAGCTGGACTTAACCTGCAATTGTTTTCTTTGTAACTGCTAGCAGTGCAAAAAAGTTGGCATTTTGGGGACAACCTGCAGAAGTGTTTTGGCAAATTTTCATTCTGATCCTCCACAGGGAGCGACAGCATTGCAGCAAAGCCTAGACAAATATCCGATAATTGAAGTCAGTGTTTTTCCAATAATATTGTACAGTAGTTGTAGTTTATCTCTGATTCTCGGAAGGCTGAAGAAACCTACTTGGGAGGGAGGGGAACGCTGGATTCCTGGCTTCTCTCCTTGATGACTTTCTGTATTTCTCACTTTCTGTATTTGTATCCTGGTTTTTATGTTTTCAAACTGCGGTCCAATATGGCCATTTTCAGTATCGCATTAAAAAAAAAGACTGCATACATCAAAAGTGGTGTTTTGAATTGAAATGGGCATGGCTTCAGCAGGAGAGTACAATTTCATTGTTTTTTTTAATAAGCGATGGGTGCTATTCACTGGTAGTTCTTTTATCACAAAGTTTTTTCATCCGTCAGTCCAACATCTGCATAAACTTGAGAGCAAGTGTGTGGTCTCTCTTCTCGGCGATGTGCAATGATTTAATAATCAAAGCCTACTTTGTATTCATTTTCTAGCTCATTCTCTAGGTTTTGGGATTTTTTAAATTTTTTTAATTTTTTTATTTTGTCAAGCACGTATTCGATAACAGATATAGGTATAAACATGGTTATTAATACATGAAATGGATACAAATAATTGGGGGACAGTAAGACAGGGATGGTAGGCATGTTGATGCGCTTATTCACGCCCCTCACAGACCTCTTAGGAATGGGGTGAGATCAAGGTTAAAGTTTTTGGGGTTTGGGGAAGGAACCAGAGTCAGGTAGTGCATTCCAGGCATTGGCCACTCTATTGCTGAAGTCGTATTTCCTGCAATCAAGTTTGGTGCGGTTTACCTTAAGTTTGTATCTATTGTGTGCTCGTGTGTTGTTGTGGTTGAAGCTGAAGTAGTCATTGACAGGCAGGACATTGTAGCGGATAATTTTATGTACTACACTTAGGTCAGACTGAAGGCGGCGCGGTTCTAAGTTGTCTAAACCATTTTAAAGCTGTTTCTTCGTGATTAATTTTATTTTTTGAAAGGCCCAAGCAGTGACAATGTCTTTGGGCACAACTCCAAGTTTATATTGAGCAGATGACTAACATATGAGAAAATACCATTTGAAATAATGGCCTAAGAAGGCCAAATATTGATTGTTACTAAAAAGCTTCTTTAGTTTTGCAAAATTCCAAGGGAAAACGAACAGGTGATTCTTCTCCCAGAAAGTAAGGCCATAACTCTCAAGAATAATGTTCTTATAGCCATGTTTTAGCATTACAGTCAAAAGATTATTATTTTTTTGCTGCTGTTTCATTCTGTTTCTTCTTAATAGCCTTGTTTTTGTGGAAAGAAAAATAGAGGGAGAAACAGGTAGAAAATTATAATACATTTGAGGTAAGGCAGGAACAATCTGCACAAAACTCTACTTCAGGGGTCCCCAAATTGGCAACTTTAACACTTGTGGACTTCAACTCCCAGAATTCTCCAGCCAGCTGCCGGAGAATAAAGTTGCCAAGTTTGAAGACATCTGCTCTACTTAGCAATAGCAATAGCACTTAGACTTATATACCGCTTCATAGTGCTTTACAGCCCTCTCTAAGCGGTTTACAGAGTTCAGCATATTGCCCCCAACAATCTGGGTCCTCATTTTACCCACCTCGGAAGGATGGAAGGCTGAGTCAACCTTGAGCCGGTGAGATTTGAACAGCTGAACTGCTGAACTAGCTGGAGTAGCTTGCAGTAGCTGCATTTAACCACTGCACCATGTCGGCTCGTGATTGATATAGGCTAAAATACAGAATATAGGTAGCCTTCAACTTACGAGCACAATTGAGTCCAGCACTTCTGCTACTAAGTGAAACATTGAAGTGAGTTCTGTCCCATGTTATGACCTTTCTTGCCACAGTTGTTAAATGAATCCCTGCCGCTGTTAAGTTAGGAACACGGTTGTTAAGTGAATCTGGCTTCCCCATTGAACTTTGCTTGTAATAAGGTCACAAAAGGGGATCACAGGGACTCTGCAATTGTCATAAATATGAGTCAGTTGTTAAGCATTTGAATTTTGATCACATGGCCATGGGAAGCAATGGTCATAATAGAATAGAATTCTTTATTGGCCAAGTGTGATTGGACACACAAGGAATTTGTCTTTGGTGTATATGCTCTCAGTGTACATAAGGAGAATAAAATATATTCATCAAGAATAAAAAGATACAACACTTAGTGATAGTCAAGGTTACTAATAATTTCCGTACTAGGAAACAAATAAAAACAATATAAATTGAAAGATACAAGCAACATGGCTATAGTAATAAGTGGGAAGAGATAGATATTAGTAAGGAAGAGAATAATAATAGTAATACAGTCTTAGTAAATTCTTTGACGGTGTTGTGGGAATTATGTAGTTGTTAAGCAGAGTGATTGCATTCGGGGAAAAATCTGTTCTTGTGTCTAGTTGTCTTGATGTGCAGTGCTCTATAGTGTCGTTTTGAGGGTAGAAGTTGAAACAATTTATGTCCAGTATGTGAAGGGTCAGTAAATATTTTCACAGCCCTCTTTTTGACTCGTGCAGTATACAGGTCCTCAATGGAAGGCAGGTTGGTAGCAACTGTTTTTTCTGCAGTTCTGATTATCCTCTGAAGTTTGTGTCTGTCTTGTTGGGTTGCAGAGCCAAACCAGACAGTTATAGAGGTGCAGATGACAGACTCAATAATTCCTCTGTAGAACTGTATCAGCAGCTCCTTGGGCAGTTTGAGCTTCCTGAGTTGGCGCAGAAAGAACATTCTTTGTTGAGCTTTTTTGATGACGTTTTTGATGTTAGGTGTCCATTTTAAGTCTTGAGATATGGTAGAACCTAGAAACATAAAAACTCTTTAAGTGTGAGAGACAGTCCTAGGTTGCTTTTTTCAGTGCCACTGTAACTTTGAACGGTCACTAAATGAACAAGGACTACCTGAATTGAAATCTGAGAATGTTTCTCCTTCCCGCTCTCTTATACCAAAGAGAATCAAGGCCAGGTAATCCTGAGTCTGTTTCTCACCCTTTCTTGCTTTCCTGGGCCAAGAACATGTTTAATCATGGCTGCCACATATTTTCTTCCAGGGCATCTCTGTATACAAAAACACACCAAAAAAGTGGAAAACGGAAAGCCACACATTGCCTAACTTACACAAAGGAGTAGGAGAGGTTGCACAGAAAGGGCAGGCTTGAAGCACTAGTGAAATTCAATGTCGACTTCTGGATCATCATATAATATATGATATTATAGCATTGGAAAAAATGAAGGCCAGGTTAAATGAAAAATGCTAAAGAGCTGTGTAACTTTTTAAAGGATTCCTTGCTCGTGGAGATATGATGGTAAGAGAATTTTTAAAAAGGAGAGCTGGCTAGTATAAGTAGCGCGAGAGAGATTGGCCTCATTAAAATTGGGAGAAGTAGATCATAAGAACTACTAAGCCCTTCTAGCTTGCAGAAAAATATGCCAGCTGAAGACATGATTCACATAAGCAGTTCCATTTCTTGAGGATCACATTTTGGGTTTTCGTGGTAACGAGTAAAAAAGAAACAACATCTGCAAGAGTGCCAGGATTTTTAGCTGAACTCTGAGGATCTTATGACTATCGTTTTGTTATTTGTATGTTTTGATTTATGCTGATTGCTTTTATTTAGTATCCCCAGGACTATCACCAAGTGTTTTATCTTGTGATTATGATTGTGTTTTATGATCGTGATTTATCACTTCTTGTTTATATGTTCACTAAGAGCTTCTGCACTGGAGACAAATTCCTTGTGTGTCCAATCACACTTGGCCAATAAAGAATTCTGTTCTGTTCCATTCTGTTCCATTCTTTCCTTATTCTGTTCCGTTCCATTCCACTCCACTCCACTCCACTCCACTCCACTCCAATCCAATCCAATCCAATCCACTCCAATCTACTCCACTCCACTCCAATCCAATCCAATCCACTCCACTCTTATCCATTCCATTCCAGTCCAGTCCAGTCCATTCCAGTCCACTCCACTCCAATCGACTCCACTCCACTCCACTCCACTCCACTCCACTCCACTCCAATCCACTCCAATCCAATCCAATCCAATCCAGTCCAGTCCAGTCCAGTCCACTCCATTCCATTCCATTCCACTCCATTCCATTCCATTCCATTCCATTCCATTCCATTCCACTCCACTCAATCTGAATTTCTGACCCTGCTCCTATGCATAACGGTCCGAGGTCTTGCATTAAATAAACAGAACAAATCCACTCCAAGACAGGTTTAATAGAAATTGGAATTGCAAAAAAGGAGGTCGGCCCAAACCGAAATAATGACATTTGATACAGAAAAGCTCCCATCACACTGTTCTGGCCACCACCATCTTCAGATAGTTTTTTCCCCCCATCATACACTGCAGACACAAATGCCAGCTGCACCACCAGACGGTTACAAATTCGCCTTCTGGAGAACAAATGAACACAGGCAGTGCAATTTTTTGGAGACGTCTCACCAGCTTATTTATCGGAGACGTGTAGCTCCTAAGAGAGGAACGGGGGTATTGATTTCCCCCTTCCCACCCCTCCTGGCTTCATTCCCTGAAAAAAAATGAAATTATACCTTCTAAACAGAAAGGATGAAATATTGTATCGAGATATTAAGGTGTGCAATAAAGGAACATAACCGAGAGCATCCATTGCACATCAGCAAGCTGTTGCTTGGCCTTCCTCTCCGCAAACTGGCTCAGTTTCCCTTGGAGACTTCCTTTGGCTACACTCAAAACATGGAGCTCCGTATCTTGGTTTTTTTTCCCCTTTTTTTTCTTTTCTCATCTTTTTCTGAGTGACATATTCCACTGATGCCAAATATCAGGAGGTGTGTTTTCTCTCTCTTCTTTTTTTTTGAGGAATACCGGATTGAGAGGTTTGCAGTCTGAGACTCTGGTACTTCCTTTCCCAGGTGTGACAACAAAGGTGCGGCTCACATCATGAGTTGCATAGAATGGCTAGACCAATGTAAGGATTAAAATGGGATGAGGCTGTGAAAGGAACTCCTGGGAATGGAATAAAAAATAGGAAATGGAATAGGAATAGGAAATGGAATAGAATAGAATAGAATAGAATAGAATAGAATAGAATAGAATAGAATAGAATAGAATAGAATAGAATAGAATAGAATAGAATAGAAAATGGAATGGAATGGAATGGAATGGAATGGAATGGAATGGAAAGGAAAAGAAAAGAAAAGAAAAGAAAAGAAAAGAAAAGAAAAGGGAATGGAATGGAATGGAATGGAATGGAATAGAATAGAATAGAATAGAATAGAATAGAATAGAATAGAATAGAATAGAATAGAATAGAATAGAATAGAAAAGAAAATGGAATGGAATGGAATGGAATGGAATGGAATGGAAAAGAAAAGAAAAGAAAAGAAAAGAAAAGAAAAGAAAATGGAATACGGAATACGGAATACGGAATACGGAATACGGAATACAGAATAGAACAGAATAGAACAGAACAGAACAGAACAGAACAGAACAGAATATAGAGTAAGGGAAGGGAAGGGAAGGGAACAGAACAGAACAGAACAGAATAGAATATAGAGTAGAGTAAGGAAATAGAATATAGAATATAGAATATAGAAGAATATAGAATATAGAATATAGAATATAGAATATAGAATATAGAATGGAACAGTACGGTACGGAACAGAGTACTTTATTTGGCCAAGTGTGGCATGTAGACACAAGGAATTTGTCTCCAAAACAGAACCACTCAAAGAGTTTGGCAGATATTTTCACATTGATGGTTCACTTCACACTGAGTACACACATTCATCCTGTTTGAATGGAAGTGGTCAACATTTCCTGTTGGAGCTGTTACTCCTTGCTCTCTCTAGTTTTCCTTCCCCACCCCTTTTCGCTTCATCCAATTGTCTGTTTCTGGTACAGTGGAGTCCCCAGGATTAAGTGACTCTCGCGTCTTGCCGTGCAACACAGCAAGGGTGTAAACCGTTCAGGTTCAGGGGGTGTGAAAAGCCCTCAGCCCTGACTGAGTTTTGAAAATTGAATGGGAAAAGCGCATTCAGCACCAGCAGGGTGGGGAGAAGAAAGAAAAGAGGCAGCTTTTGGCAAATACGAAAGAGAAACGCCAACCTTTCCAAAACAAAAGTTAAAAATTATTAGGCAAAAATAGAATGGCATCTGCCAACGGTTATTATAAAGAGCGAGCTACAGCCTGTCGTTACGATAATCAAGGGGAGAGAGGAGCACAGAAATAGCTTCAATGTGGAACTGCTAAATTCTGCAATTCCAACTTTATTTCGGGAGCATTTGAGAAGCATCAGAGGCCATCTGGGGAGATTTTTCTCCCTCATCCCAAGGATAAAGGTTTAGTTTTTCTCCACTGAAACTTTATAAGGCTTTGGTAAGGCCACACTTGGAATCCAGTTTTGGTTGCCACGATGTAAAAAAGATGTGGAGACTCTAGAAAGAGTGCAGAGAAGAGCAACAAAGATGATTAGGGGACTGGAGACTAAAACATATGAAGAACAGTTGCAGGAACTGGGTATGTCTAGTTTGATGAAAAGAAGGACTAAGGATGACATTATAGCAGTGTCCCAATATCTCAGGGGTTGCTACAAAGAAGAGGGAGTCCAACTATTCTCCAGAGCACCTGAGGGCAGGACAAGAAGCAATGGGTGGAAACTCAACAAGTAGAGAAGCAATCTGGAACTAAGGAGAAATTTCCTGACAGTTAGAACAATTAACCGATGGAACAACTTGCCTCCAGAAGTTGTGAATGCTCCAACACTGGAAGTTTTTAAGAAGAGATTGGACAACCATTTGTCTGAAGTGGTGTAGGGTTTCCTGCCTAAGCAGGGGGTTGGACTAGAACAGTGTTTTTCAACCTTTTTTGTGCAAAGGCACACTTTTTTCATGAAAAAAATCACGAGGCACACCACCATTAGAAAATGTTAAAAAAATTTAACTCTGTGCCTATATTGACTATATATAAAGTAATTCTCTTGAATAGGAATCAAATAAACAAAAAGAAATTATTTTTTCTTTCTTTCTGTCTGTCTGTCTGTCTTCTTTCTTTTTCTTTCTTCCTTCCTAACATCTCTTTTTCTTTCTTTCTGTCTTCCTTCCTTCCTAACTTCTTTCTTTCTGTCTGTCTGTCTTCTTTCTTCTTCTTTCCTTCCTTCCTAACATCTCTTTTTCTTTCTTTCTGTCTTCCTTCCTTTCTAACTTCTTTCTTTTTCTTTCTTTCTTTCTTTCTTTCTTTCTTTCTTTCTTTCTGTCTTTCTGTCTTTCTTTCTTTTTCTTTCTTTCTTTCTGTCTGTCTTCCTTCCTAACTTCTTTTTCTTTCTTTCTTTCTTTCTTTCTTTCTTTCTTTCTTTCTTTCTTTCTTTCTTTCTTTCTTTCTTTCTGTCCGTCTGTCTGTCTTCTCCTTCCTTCCTTCCTTCCTTCCTTCCTTCCTTCCTTCCTTCCTTCCGTCTTTCTCCCTGTAGGAGAAAGAAGGAACCTCTGTTGCCGTCTCCCGCGGGGCTTGTCCGGCAGCCTGCTGGGAAGGCTGCGACGCAGGGAGGGAAGGAGCTGCTATTGCCGCTCCGGCATGTCTCTGTGGCTGACCAGGGAGCCGCGTCCTTGTTAACAATGGAGAAGCTGCGCGGAGCAGAGGCGCCTGGCGAGCGAGGCGAGTGGCTGCATCGGCGGCAGGCTCCTGCCCACGTCTCCTGCCCGCTTGCCCACCTCTTGCCTTAGCATTTAAAAGAATGAGAGGCGGGCGGGCGGGAGACGCGGGCAGGAGCCTGCAGCCGATGTAGCCACTCACCTCGCTCGCCAGGCGCCTCTGCTCCGCACAGCTTCTCCATTGTTAACAAGGACGCGGCTCCCTGGTCAGCCACAGAGATATGCCGGAGCGGCAATAGCAGCTCCTTCCCTCCCTGCGTCGCAGCCTTCCCAGCAGGCTGCCGGACAAGCCCCAAGAGACCGAGATGCAGGGCGGCGTCAGGGCTCCAGGGCTCCTTCGGCCGCTTGGCCGGAGAACAGCAGGGATGCGCCCGCCCGTTTTTGAGCTGCCCCCAGAGCGGTGAATCAGCTGGGATCGGCGTTTAACACGCAGGTAGAGTTTTGGCTTGTAATTTTAGTTTTAAAACTGCGTGTTATATGCCGATAAATACGGTAATAGAGGCATCTCTGTGTCCCGAAACCAACTTTCGGGACACAGAGATGTCCCGTAGCAAAAACACCCGGCGGGTGTTTTACCCACGGCACACTTTACACTATGTCACGGCACACTAGTGTGCCGCGGCACAGTGGTTGAAAAACACTGGACTAGAAGACCTCCAAGGTCCCTTCCAACTCTGTTATTCTAAATTCTAAACAAGGTAGAAAACCAAAGCTGCACATACAGGTAGTCCTGGAGTTATGACCGCAAATGGGAGCAGAATTTCCACAGCGGTTGGCAAGGGAGTTCCGCTGGATTTTAGACCATTTTTTTGTCCAAGTTGTTAAGGGAATCATGAATCAGTCATTAAGGGAATCCGGCTTCCTCCATTGGTCAGAAGCTGACTGGGAAAGTTGCAAACAGTGATCACATGATCTCAGGATGTTTGCGACCGTCATAAATACAGGCCAGTTGCCAAACACAAGTCCAGAAGGAACCAAAAAGTTAAAACTAGGAACAATGACTTCTAAACTCAACAGAAACAGATTGCTAAAATCTTCTTTCATTAAAGTTCTCATGAAATCAGAACTTGGGACTTGCCCACTCCTATCTAAAGCATCTCACCAATTTGATTCTGAACGCTTTCTATTGATACCTCGTTTTGTCTTTACCAACAATGCAAATGAAAAAAAACTGATTCGTTAACCAGGATGGTGTAGAACCAGGGGTCTCCAACCTTGGCAACTTTAAGACTTGTGGACTTCAAGTCCCATAATTCCTCAGCCAGCAAGCTGGCTGAGGAATTATGGGACTTGAAGTCCACAAGTCTTAAAGTTGCCAAGGTTGGAGACCCCTGTAGACAATCTCATAGAGAAGTCAATTTATCTTTCTACCTTGAGCGTGTCACCCGAGTTCAATTAGTCTTCATTCTGGAGCAGGAAGCCTTGGAAATTAGAGGCCAGTCTAAAGATTTGTTTCCAAAGAATTCATTGCGATAGAAAAATCCAGAGGAATTAAAAGTCAGACCAGACTCAGTCCTGATTTTCTGCAGAAAAGAAGCAGTGGGGGAGGCAGCCGGATACTTCAACAAACGCACTTTGACGGCTTAACCAAAGATTGAAAAACTGTTCTTGCCTTACAATTTCCTTGGCTATTATGTGGAGGAAGAAAAGGGGATGTAATTCCCTTTAGCAAGAGGAATTTCTTTCAGTAGAGGTTCCTCTCTTAGATTTTCAGACTTAAGAGTGTCTTCAGGGACAACGAGGTCAAGATGCGCCCTCTACTCATTTCTTCCATGCGTCACGTTGGGAGTTGGAGCTCAGGTTCTTGAACTGTTCGTATTTTGCCTTTTCTGAGAATCTGGTCCTGTGATGGAAGGACTGTTTCCATCCCGCAGTGAGCAAAAGGATTATTTGCAGCTATTTCCAGGGAGAGCCGTTTTGACAGAAGTCGGAGGCCACCATCTGAAGAAAACTATAATTCCTTTATAAGGCAGTCAAAAGTGGATGCATTAGAGTAAATGCTCTGTTTAGCTTCCAAGATGACAGAAATTAATATTATTACCAGGCGGCTTGCGCTGAAATGGGAAATGAAAATAGTTTTTCCAGGCTGAGAAGATGCTATTTCTTAGCGGCTTTTTTTGGACAGCTGCTTTCTAATACCATCTATATTGTCAGAAGTGATGGGCTGATAGATGGATTCAGGCCAGTCTATTCCACTTTTTAAAACATGGGCAGAAGCTATGTCTCTCAGATTTAGCAGCCTGGGCTCACCAAAGCAAATCCTATCTTGGGTGTAGAGAAATATTTGTTTGATTAGGTTTAACAAATTTCTTCTTCTTCTTCTTCTTCTTCTTCTTCTTCTTCTTCTTCTTCTTCTTCTTCTTCTTCTTCTTCTTCTTCTTCTTCTTCTTCTTCTTCTTCTTCCTCCTCCTCCTCCTCCTCCTCTTCTTCCTCTTCCTCCTCTTCCTCTTCTTCCTCCTCCTCCTCCTCTTCTTCTTCTTCCTCTTCCTCTTCCTCTTCCTTTTCTTCTTCCTCTTCTTCTTCCTCCTCTTCCTCTTCTTTCTCTTCTTCCTCTTCCTCTTCCTCTTCCTCCTCCTCCTCCTCCTCCTCTTCTTCTTCTTCTCCTCCTCCTCCTCCTCTTCTTCTTCTTCTTCTTCTCCTCCTCCTCCTCCTCCTCCTTCTCCTTCTCCTTCTCCTCCTCCTACTTCTCATCCTCTTCCCTCTCCTCCTTTTCCTCCCCCTCCTCCTCCTCCTCTTCCTCCTCCTCCTTCTCCTCTTCCTCCTTCTTCTCCTTCTTCTCCTTCTCCTCCTCTTCTATTTGTACAATGGATTCTGGGGCCAAAACATACCTTGTAGAAACCAGGGAGTTCTCTTAGACATTCCTTTCTGAATCCTTCTAAAAGCTGATATGGCAAACAGAAGATAATATAATTCACACTCCTCAGCAGAAGAGGCTGGCTTCTGTGATCTTCTTGTTGCAATCTGATACCTACCTAGTTGAATTCAACACACATAATATGCTGTAAGCCTGGAGATAAGTGGAAATAGCAATAAATAAATGAGAGATCGATGTCTCGTACCCGCTTGCTCTCTTTTCTGTGTATAACACAAGGCAGCCGTAGTAAAACACAAGTCCCAGATAGCTGCTTCCAGCGATAAGATTAAATATAGCCGAGAAATGAGAATTTAAAAATGTAAGGTTTATTTGTAATTGCCTTGTTGAACAATGGGCTGCTTTTTCATGGGAAAGAGAGAGGCCGTGCTTTCAGTACGCTTTGAAAAAGAAGAGAGGAAACTCTCTTTTAAAATCATCTTCAATTGAGTGGCTCAAAATATTGAATTGCCAGATTGTTATCTGCATATGATAGAATCCAGTATCTGCTGGTTGGTAAGGTAGAATAGGGTAGGGTAGGGTAGGGTAGGGTGGAATGGAATTAGAATTAGAATTAGAATCAGAATTAGAAACATTAGAATATAGAGAATAGAATAGAATTCTTTATTGGCCAAGTGTGGACACACAAGGAATTTGTCTTCGGTGCATAAGCTCTCGGTATATATAAAAGATATAAGTGATAAATCATGATCATAGTTATCATAAATACATTCATCATGAATCATTAGATACAACAGTGATAGTATAGGATACTAAATAAGCAATCAAAATCATACTAGGAAACTGAATAACACAATATAAATCATAAAGAGACAAGCAATGGAATAGAATAGAATAGAATAGAATAGAATAGAATAGAATAGAATAGAATAGAATAGAATAGAATAGAATAGAATAGAATAGGAATAGAGAATAGGAATTTAGAATTTAGAATTTAGAATTTAGAATTTAGAATTTAGAATAGAATAGAGAATAGAATAGAATAGAATAGAATAGAATAGAATAGAATAGAATAGAATAGAATAGAATAGAATAGAATAGAATAGAATAGAATAGAATAGAATAGTTGGAAGGGACCTTGGAGGTCTTCTAGTCCAACCGTGATTCCGGTGAATCAGAAATTCATTTTATGATGAAGTTATAAGCAGGGCCACATCGGAGGGTGAACTGATTTTCTGGGGCCAAGCCTTCACAGGCTAAAGAGAATGGGAAAGTATGTTTTAGTAGACACGCCTGTCTGTTATCAGCTGTTACTTCATCTGAGTTTTTATTCTGCAAAGGCAGATAACTTCCTGATTGCCAGAGCGATCTGAAGCATTGAAGCAGTTGTGAGACGCTCGGAACGGGAGAAAGAGAAAATGTGAAAAAGCGAAGATGCAATCCCCAAAATCGAGAAAAGATGAAGCGATTAGCAACTTTTAAAAAAACGATAATAATCGGAGGTTGGAGAGTAGATATTCAAACGGGTGATACCCTGCGGTTCTATTTGCATCAGGAAAAGCCCTTTGTCCAAGCCCGTCTTAACATGAACCTCCAATAAACCTAAGCCGTAAATCGCATCAGAATTTGCTTGCTGGCACCCATCTGGGAATCCCAGTGGCTTTGCCAAGTATGAAATCCCACTTAAGAACTGGGATTCTTTTCCTAGGCTCTTCAAAAAGGGTCATGTGGTTGACTCACGTGGTGGAGTGGACACGCTCCAGTCGTGGATGTGAGGCTGAAATAAAACCAGTTGCTCCGTTCTACCAGTAGGAACTAGCTTTTTGGTCACAAAGAGGGGAATTGTGGGAACCAGTCTTTATCCAACATGGAAAGCATGTCTGATGTTTCTCTCAAGCATCCCTTTTATTTATTCATTCATTTTTCTTCTGTTCAGTTGTGTCTGATTCTTGGAGACTTCCTGGACAAATCCCGGCTGTTTTCTTGGCAAGGTTTTTCGGAAGTGTTTTGCCATTGCCTCCTTCCTAGGGTTGAGACACAGTGAATGGCCCAAGGTCACCCAGCTGGCTTTCATGCCTAAGATGTGACTAGAACTCAGCATCTCCTGGTGATTAGCCCAAAGTCACCCATCTGGCTTTCATACTTAAGGTGGGACTAGAACTCATTGTCACCTAGTAATTGATCCAAAGTCATCCATCTGGCTTTCAGGCCTAAGGTGAGACTAGACTTTACCTTCTCCTGGTGATTAGCCCAAAGCCCAACCGGCTTTCACAACTAGAACTCACAGTTTCCTGGTTTCTAGCCAGGTACCTTAACCACCGCCATCAAACTGGCTCTCTTTGGCTCTATATACTGTTACAAATGAGAGTAGTGTGGTTGTATTCCAGCATATATGGAGAGCCTGAGAGTAAAGATTGAGGAGGGGTTGTGGGTCTCTCTTCTTCACGGAAGGCAATCAGAATTGCTCTCCCTGTTCTCGAAACCTAACTTTGTCCAATTATCTCTGGTTCTTCATTGCAGCCTGACATTTGCAGTTGGTCTAATAAACCAGTAATAGAAACGGAGAGGGAGTGCTCACCTTTAGTAACGCTATGGACGCCAGAAACCTGTCATGGTTCAGGGCCCGACATTCAAAGGAAAACTGATTGGACTTGGCAAAACTAATTAACTTCCTGCAGAATGAATTAATTTGCCCAGAACCATCTTTGAACAGTAGAATTCACTTCTTCTGCTTTTATAAGCCAAATGTAGGTCAAAGGCTGGCTAACTCTCCTTCTCCGTTCTGCTCAAGGCGCGTAAGAACTGAATTCACAGTTGACTGGATTTGACTTCTCCAACCTGGGTTAACATATTCCTTAAACCAGCATGGCTTAGAAGGAAAATAAAGAACTCGGTGGATTGATGTCTGTGTCAACCCTCCAAGCCATTTTGGAGCCTCTTCAGGGCTGCCACAAGTCGATTTCATTTGAGGGCCGCATCAGGGTTGTGTTTGACCTTGGGCAGCTGGGGTGGGCGTGGCCAGGGTGGGCGTGGGTGTGGCCAGCTCCACGGCACTCGTGTTGGGGGTGCCTGTGGTGGCCCGAGCGCTCTGCCAGTGAAAACAGGCTCCTGAGCTCTGTTTTTGACTGCAACGTCTTCCTGCAACCCTCCGCCTGTGAAAATGGAACTCACAATGGCCGCACATAGCCCTCCCGAGCTCCGTGTTCACCGGCAGAGGCAGTGTCCTTCACTGTTTCCAGGGTGGTCCCTGTTAGATAAGAATTACTCTCATCAGAGGCGAAATAGATCTTTCCCTGGAACTCTGACATTATAAAAAGAAACCGCAGTTTAAAATACTAAAGTAGAAAATATTTATTTCGGTACAAAAACAAATAAATCACATCTTAGCTATAAAAACAGGTCTTGCTCCTTACAGAAGCTGAAGAAGAAGGAAGGATCAAAGAAAGGAATGTACACATGCGTACTAGGAACATATTAATCACGTGCTCAGGAATAAACCATTATATTTGATAGGGAGGCATCCCCCCTGCATATACATGTAACAGTCCCGCAAGCCAGATCTAAGCACCCCGCAGGCCAGATCCGGCCCCTGGGCCTTGAGTTTGACACCCCTGATCTAAAGGATGTCACTTATTGAAAGGAAAACGGTGGGAGAAAGTCAGACTCTCTCCCTTCCTCCTCCCGCCGCCCTTAATAAATGTTTAAATATGTCTCTTCAAAACTTGGGTTCCATGCTGAGCGCATCTCATTTTTAAAAACCCCGATACTGCAATGGTTACATATGTCTGCGCTCAGCATGATTTTCTCAATTATTAATCATCTCGGGGCTTTAAAAATCTGGGCGCACCCCTGCAGGATCCATCCCATTTTTCAATTTCAGGGGGGGGGTCTTTGTTGGACTGTCCTGCTGTCTCTAGGGGCCTTCTTCAGCCCTTGGAATATCAGCTTTCAGTGTTCATTTATACCTTAGAGTGGAGAAGCAGGGAAATGAGGAACCCTTTGGCTCACCTGTGATGCCACTCTGGTTTTTAGCGTGCAATCTCTTGGAAATCCTGGCGTCTTTTTCCGCTGTCTTTCAAGCCTTCTTGGATAAAAATGCCTCCTGAGACGATGCTTGCAGAAAGAACGGCTTTTAAGACTATTGCTGCTCCCCTTCTGAACCTCGGTTTCCATATATACAGTACATTGATCTTCCTTCTTTCCTTCCTTCCTCCTTCCCTTCCTTCACTTTCTTTCTTTCTTTCTTTCTTTCTTTCTTTCTTTCTTTCTTTCTTTCTTTCTTTCTTTCTTTCTTCTTCCATCAATCTCCTTAAGTCTTCAGCCTCCACTCTCCTCCTTCCTTCATTCCTTCCTTCCTCCCTTCCTTCCTTCCTTTCTCTTTTTTGTTTCTTTCTTCCTTTCTCTCTTTCTCTCTCTCTTTCTTTCTTTCTTCTTCAGGGGAGAGCAAATCTGGGATAAGTGATAGGCACTGAAGTGGGCTTGGGCTACATCAAGTGGCTGTCGGGGTCAGCTACCACCAGGAGACAAGTGTTGAGTGAAGGGTCTGCTGGTGTTCCCAGGGACCGAGGAGTGTTTATGAGCGACAGTCTTGAAAACACGGAATGGAGTTGCACAAAGAATTTGCACTTGAGATGTAAACAGGACAAGCTGTGCTCCGTACAAAAAGCATGAGGTTCTTTGCCAAGGAAAGTCCAGTTGTGTGAAGGATTGAAAAAGAATGTTTCCATTCAAAGGCAATTCAACAAAATCTCTGCATCTGATCAATTTTCTGCTAGTTCAGATCAAATCAGATACCTTCAAATTGATTGAACATTACTATAGTCTCCGCAGCATGCATGCATTTCTCTCCCTACTTCTCCCTCCCTCCCTCTCTTTCTCTCTCTCCTTCTCTGTCTTTCTCTCTCTCTCTCCTTCTCTCTCTCTCTTTCTCTCTCTTCTTCTCTCTCTCTGTCTTTCCCTCTCTCCTTCTCTCTCTCTCTCTGTCTTTCTCTCTCTCTCCTTCTCTGTCTTTCTCTCTCTCCTTCTCTCTCTCTGTCTTTCTCGCTCTCCTTTTCTCTCTCTCCTTCTCTCTCTCTCTCCCTCCCTCCCTCTTTCTGTCTCCTTCTCTCTTTCCTCTCTCTCTCTCCTTCTCTTTCCTTCTCTGTCTGTCTTTCTCTCTCTCTCTCTCTCCTTCTCTCTCTTTCTCTCTCTCTTCTTCTTCTCTCTCTCTGTCTTTCTCTCTCTGTCTTTCTCTCTCTCTCTCTCTCTCTCTCTGTCTATTTCCTATCTCTCTCTCTCTTCTCTCTCTGTCTCTGTCTCTGTCTCTGTCTCTGTCTCTCTCTCTCTCTCTCTCTCTCTCTCTCTCTCTCTCTCTCTCTCTCTCTCACACACACACACACACACACACACACACACACACACTTAAACTTATGTGCAGGATTAAACTGAATCATTTGGGGAATACAAGTCAAACCGATTCTTTTAAAGTTTCAAAGCTTGTTTATTTACAGTACCATCCTAGACCAAAATAGAACTGAAATTTGAACTACTTTGAATCTGATCCTCACATCCCTCATTTTTAGATATATGATCCTCCCGTCCTTTTAACACACATTTGTGGGGGGTGATCGTTTGCTTTTTGCAAATGAAATGCAGACAAGATATGAATGCTTCTTCTAATTAACTCATAAATCAACTAGGGATCATTTCCTCCCCACCCCTCCATTTCGAGGTGCAGATCCAACAAATCATAGAAATTCTCATTGGAATCCTGGATCTGAGTTTATGCTTCCTTGCATTCTGGAGGGTGTCTCAATTAAACACTAAAATAGGTACATTATCCGTGATCCATTGATAAATGGGATAGAATGGTAACATGGAACAAAGCAGCAACAAAATTTGTTCTTCCATTTTTGTGCAAAGGCCAATCTGGCAGCAGTCAGAATATGTAACATTAAGTATAATGTTCCCCTATCATATTTATCTATAGTAATACCCAATAGGAAAAGTTCGGGTTTTAGCTCTATCGTCAACATTAATATTTCTTCTAACCATTGTTTTATTCTATTACAAAATTCACGGGCTTTCGGGCATTCCCACCTATTGTTGTTTTTCCTTAACTACAACCATTGTTAAACCACCAGTCGTAATTTGAGGATTGCCTGTCCTGACGATAACAAGAAAGCTGCGTGACACTGTAATTGTTCAATCTGTTTGGCTTTGGAGGCAACTGTTCCAATGGGGAAGCAGAATGAGAGGCGAATAATTTTTAAACAGGCAGCTTTCAGAGATCTTAATATTGCTAAACACACACTAACCCATCTGCTCCTTCAGAAATGCTCTCTTTCATTTCTTCCCAGCTTCTCACGTGCTTCTGTTTTAATCACCCTCGTGTAGTTCAGTGGAAAGCCTTCGTGAGTTCCGCCCTCCCAGACTCCCGGAAGTTGACGTGAAATAGATTTCTGCAACCGGCGTATTTTTATGACCGTTGTCGTGTCCTTGGGGGGCACGGGGTAGGTGTCATTTTTTCGGGGGTCACCACAGTTTTGGTCGCCACGATGTAAAAAAGATGTGGGGACTCTAGAAAGAATGCAGAGAAGAGCAACCAAGATGATTAGGAGACTGGAGGCTAAAACATATAAAGAACGGTTGCAGGAATTGGGTATGTTTAGTTTAATGAAAAGAAGGACTAGGGGAGACATGATAGCAGCCTTCCAATATATCAGGGGCCGCCACAAAGAAGAGGGGGTCAAGATATTCTCCAAAGCACCTGAGGGTAGAACAAGAAGCAATGGGTGTAAACTCATCAAGGAGAGAAGCAACTTAGAACTAAGGATAAATTTCCTGACATTTAGAACAATTAACCAGTGGAACAACTTGCCTCCAGAAGTTGTGAATGCTCCAACACTGGAAGTTTTAAAGAAGATGTTGGATAACCATTTGTCTGAAGTGGTGTAGGGTTTCCTGCCTAAGCAGGGGGTTGGACTAGAAGACCTCCAAGGTCCCTTCCAACTCTGTTATTCTATTCTATTCTATTCTATTCTATTCTATTCTATTCTATTCTATTCTATTCTATTCTATTCTATTCTATTCTATTCTATTCTTTTCTATTCTATTCTATTCTAGAAGATATGAGAGTTTTTCGTTTCCTCACTCCATTGCTTCCCGGTCCTTGATTCCCTGGGCTTTGGTGGTTGGAAGAACTTGAGTCTCTTCAGTTCTGAAATATTTCACTTAGATTTCATTTTATTTACTGTTTAGAGGCACCGTTTTCTGAAGGGACCCGATTGATTCAGCCTTAATCCTTTTTTCTTTGGAAAGAAGAGCCTGTGGTTGTTCTCCAAGCATACATGGGAGCCGGATGGGAACAATTAAAGCGTGCTTAAGTATTTGCAACCCTGCTAGGAGTTTTTTTTTTTTCATTCAAGGCAGAAAAATGCTTCTGCTAAAATATAATCCCACCAGTTCCAAGCCGGGAGAAAGACATTGGAAACATGGAGGCTGATTGGAAAGATGGTTTAATGGTGAACAGAACCACCAAGCACATGGGTTCTGGTGCAGCTGACCACATGGAGCTGAGAGTGAGAGGCTTTTATACCTTCTCTTGGGCTTTGCACTTGAGCTTCCTGTTCCTGTGCAAGAACATGTATTCTATTGGCTGTTGTAGGGGTCATAGCTGGCTCTACAGGTTGTCTGAGCTCCCAGGTTTGGTTGAAGTTTGCTGGGGGTGATGCAATGAAGGGGCTTGTTGGGTAAATCCTATTATGGCTTAATGGCTTTTTCCTCTGCTGGATCTTGGGTGAGGGTATTTGCTTATGAATAGAGCTATCTATCTCTATCTCTTAAGTGCTGACATTTGCTGAGGGATATTAAGAAAGGTGGGGGATGCTTTCTACTTCTAAAAAAACATGTTTCTCCATTTCTCATTAAGGAAAATATAATATTCTGCCTTTTTAATATTCCTCAAACTATTTCATTCTTCTAGGAGGGGGCAGGGTGGATTCCCTTCCCACAAGCCTTCCCAGGAAGACCAAACAGGAAACAGAACCAGATGAGCTAAATCTACTTTATTGTAAGGCTACTTTTTAACAGAAACTTGCAAGTCTGAAAGTACAGATCTCCCACCGTCCCTTTTATAGTCTGAGAAGTTAGAGACAGCAGTCTTTCTCTGCCTGTTTTGCAGCTGAGGGCTAAGTCCTCCCTTATCTGATCACTTCCTAGGTAGCATTTCCCAGGATCATTCCCACATACTATTACAGTGTCAGGCACAAGGAGCCAGGAGTGGGGATAGAGTTCAAAAGTACTACGAGTTTACTTCATGCTACCTAGATACAAGAATCTGATCTGAACGGTCCTTGGTGCTATTTAAGCTTGGTTGGTTTCTTGCAGATGTTTCATGATCCAAACTAGGTAACATCATCAGTGCTAGTAGATGTTACTTAGTTTGGGTCATGAAACATCTGCAGGAAAACAACCAAGCTCAGAGAGCACCAAGGACCCCTCATTTCAACCCTGAGCTACAAATATTCTCTTTTTAAGAATCTGATCTATTAACGGTGAAGACAGATAAGAGTCAGTGGAATTCATGAGGGTCTGGACTTAGGGATGTGAGGACTCCAAACTAATGATGCATTTGACCCCACCTTCGGGTTCAGCCTGGCTACCTCCTACATACAGGTGCCAGACTAAACCATTGTTCTTTCAATGACCAAGTGTGTTCTTTCTTACTAAAGAACTCAATGGAGAAATTTCTCCTGTGCTCGTATGTCGACCTAGTTGTTGCTGCTTCTAGCAGGTCAAACATCCAGCCGAGCTTCTGGTTTACTCGTTTGCTATAAATAGCTGCTTCCCAACATTGCTATGTCTACAGCAGGTGAGGCCATAAGCCTTGATTGACACTTGGCATTTTGCTCAGGGGAGGATAAACAGAAATGCTTGACATGATTCCCACATTGCTTGCAAAAGACCTCCAACTTCTTTCTCATGTCAGTTCTCCCTTTGCGTTGTGGGAATTCCTGCATATTTAAAATGGGGTGTCCCATATAGGATAGCCTATGGCCATTACAGTCTAAGGTGTGCTCACCTGGAAATTGGCCCTCACTGTCTGTTCTCACAGTGGCTAACCCAGGAGACATGGAGGTCCACTAGTCTCCTAGCAGATGGCCTTCAGAAGTAGCCCAGAGGTGGGATTCAGCAATTGTCCCCCAACATCCTTGGAGATTCACATGACTTGCTTACATCTTATATGTCAGGGGGCTGTGGACGGGAGAAATATACCCCCATAATTCATGAACACCAGCAGCTATTTTCATAGGTCTCCTTTCTGGTTCATCTCTGGTGGCTTTTTTGTCCGTTCACCATGCTGCTATCATCCAGGACAAAGCATGACTGATGTCTCTTGGCACCTTCCAATGCAATTTATAGAAATTTCCTGGCACGGTTGAATGGGTCTATTAAACACCAGCTTGGCTACCTAGACCCTAAAAATAGATTCTACAGTCTATTGTCCATTGGAGGACTGGAGAAATTAAGGAATCAATTAACTGTCCCAACTCGGAGACAGGAAGTGCAGACTTCCAACTATTTTTCCTTTTAAAAGAGAATTGCTTCTTGGAGCAGCCAAAAGCTCCATATTGTTCGTCCTCTGTATTAAGCCAAGAACTCACGAGGTTTTTGCAAGGAGTGAAGGCAGAAGAATCTCTACCTGTCTGAAATTGTAGCATCTTTCTGAAATCTAAAAACACAAAACAAAATTGAGAGTGGGTTTAGTCAATCTAGAATAAACCAGAGAGATCCAATCTTAGTAACAGTGTGATCAATCAGCTAATTGATTGTTTCTGTTTTTTCCCCCTGTTGCTCTAGATCAGTGTTTCTCAACCTTGGCAGTTTGAAGATGTGTGGACTTCAACTCCCAGAATTCCCCAGCCAACAACGCTGGCTGGGGAATTCTGGGAGTTGAAGTCCACACATCTTCAAACTGCCAAGATTGAGAAATACTGCTCTAGATTTTCTAACTCTGAAAAGCTATTTTAAAAAAGAAGAGAAAAAGAAATAGAAGAGATGGATAGGTTATAAAAAAAAAGAATAAGAATGTTCAGTGACTCATTAGATTAGTGCTGCATACAGTATAAAAGGGATCCTATTGCAATTTAACATTTCAAAACCGTTATTAAAATCAAATTGAGATTCAATAATTAAGCAGGGCAGTGAAGACAGTGTGTAGAAGTGTAATAAGAACCATCAATCAGAATGAACGACGAATAAGAGCTTCTGTCTAAAATCTAAGTAACTAAAAACATGGAATTCAGCAACAAGAGCCAGGTTGTCATTTTGCAAATCGGGTACGGAAGGCAGAAGGTTTACCGGCAGGAAAACTTAGTTCCCATGAAGGGCTGTCTTAGCAGTCCATATACATGGACACTATTTTATCAGGTTACGTTTTAAATTTGAATTTGACTCCCACCAACTGTCCATGTGACTTGGGACAGTCTACTCTGACATTCCTGCAAGAATTACGATAATATTTTAACACCGTTTTACGGAGCGGGAGTGACGACTTGGTAATAGTGCTGAATGAGGCCCAGTGAAATCAAGCTTCAAATTCTGACTTCCAGGGGAAGATTTGTATGATCTTAATCCAACTTATTTTTCTTAGCCTAACTTAATTTATAGATTCTTAGGAAGCTGTGGGCCGGGGGTGGGGGAGGAAGGAGGTCCAAAACAAGGGTTTGATAGTTTCATTTTAGTTTTGCAAAATGAAGCATTCTTCATTCTGCTAGACAGTGGTAGGCTTCAAGGTTTAGTGATTGTTAACTTAGAAAGCAAATTTCTTAATGAAATATCAGTAAATCTGCAGCCAAGTCACAAGTGACTAAACCCTGAAACTTAACACCACCCAACAGATACAAGCCATGGAATCCATACCAATCCCACTCCTGGCTGGCCCCGCTCACCCCACCCCACCCCTCCCAGGAGTCCGCACACGGCCTGTTTTGGATGCAGGTAAGTGTAGAGCGCGTGCGGAAGCTCAGGGAGGGTGAAAAACAGGCTACCGGAAGTTCGGGAATGGGCCCATTTCCGGCCTCCGGAGGGCCTCCCGAGCCTGAGGAGGCCATTTTCGCCCTCCCGGAGGCTTGAAGTACACCTACGGAGCCCAGGGAGGACAAAAACATCCCATCACCACCACTGTGGTGCAGGAGGCCAACTAGGTCATGCCCACCATGGCCACGCCCACCCAGCAACTGGGCAGAGAACCCCTTGCTAAAATTTTTGAAGTCCACCCCTGATTCTACTGATTGTTCTCACTCTCAGGAAATTTCTCCTTAGTTCTAGATTGGATCTCCTTTTGATTAGTTTCCATCCGTTGCTTCTTGTTCTGCTTTCAGGTACTTTGGAGAATAGGTCAACCCCATCTTCTCTGTGACAGCCCCTCAAATATTGGAAGAGGCCATCATGTCACCCCCTAGTCCTTCTTTTCATCAGACTAGACATACCCAATTCCTGCAACCGTTCATCGTATGTTTTAGCCTTCAGTCTCCTAATCATCTTTGTTGCTCTTCTCTGCACTCTTTCTAGAGTCTCAACATCTTTTGCGACATATTGTGGCAACCAAACCTTAATTGTCAACTTTGGGGAGTTTATTGGCCCTCAAATCATAACCCATCAATCAGAGCTAAGCTGTTTTCTTGGGAGCTGAGAAAGTACCTCAAAATGGAGATTTTCAGGTATGAACTGTCAGGCTCCTACAGCTTGAGACTTAAATACATCTTAGATCAGTGTTTCTCAACCTTGGCAGTTTGAAGATGTGTGGACTTCAACTCCCAGAATTCCCCAGCCAGCGTTGCTGGCTGTGGAATTCTGGGAATTGAAGTCCACACATCTTCAAACTGCCAAGGTTGAGAAACACTGTCTTAGATGAAGGGTTACTATTGTACGCCGCCCTGAGTCCTACGGTATTGGGCGGCCTATAAGAACTTTTAATTTAATTTAATTAAATTAATTACTTTTTAGGTTAGGAAAAGAAATTAGTCAAGCTAGGGAAAAAATATCTTTTCTTATTTTAAAAAAAAATCTCACTTTTAACCACAGGCTTTTCCCCTGGTGGATTTTGCTAAAGATACATTTCTGATCAATAACATCTACGTTTGATGCTCTCGCTGTAGTCCCTTCTATCCAAAGGATTACAGCCAGGCACGAGAGCATGAGCATTGTAAATACCGGTCCTCGCATGTTCAGAGATGCTACTTTTCACATTCTTTCTGTCCCACTTTGACGTGTTCACCTTGATGAAAGGTTATGCTCTTGAGCGAAATTATTCTGATCGTTGCCCCAGTGCCATGGCAACCGATTATGATGTCAGCAGCAAAGACAAGAGAGAGGAGGGAGAAACAGTTACTAAGAGGAAGCAGATTATAATAGGGGGGAAATTCACTTTGCAATGCTGGATTTTTTTTTCTTCTTCTCCGACTTCTTTCTTCCTTTGCAAAAGTCTACGTCAATTTTTGTTTTTTAAATGAGTCAAGGGAGGCCGGAAGATATTACAGTATTTTTTTGTTTCGTTGTGTCTTCTTAGAATACTGTTTTACTTCTAAGATGCCAATAAATGCAGGAAGGTCTTCCTTTTATGGTTTCTAAGAATGCAGCTTTATGATTCCCCTGCTGGGGAATTCTGGGAGTTGAAGTCCACACATCTTAAAAGCTACCAAGTTAAGACACTTAAATGTCCAGGTTTTGCATCAATGATCCTTTGAGTTTGAACATCCTCTTTGCGCAAACTCTATGCTTCTGCGATGCTCCAGAGGGTGGTGTTGGGGTTATAGACCTTGGATGGGAAAAAACCCCGCACTTTTCCTGGGAGCGTTGCCATAGCAACAAGCCAGCATTGCGACCTATTGGTTCTAGGTTCTAAAGAGGCAGGGAGGATGGGGAAAGGAAGGCAGTCTCTTTCAATTAGGAAAAAGAGCAGAGAGTAGCCAAACCAGCTGTTATCAACAGCTGGTGCAAAGTTCTCCAGATGGTTTCAACTGTCCTTTTGAGGCTTTCACAGCTTCCTAGTCCTCATGGATCCGGACAAAAGCATTTTGAGCAGCTTCCCTGAGAAATCCTTGCCACAATTCCACAAATAGCAGCAAAGGAATTCATATTCCAAAGCACAAGTAAATAATAGATAACCGTCGGGCCAATTCATTAACGTCTAAATGTCACTATTTCGCTAATGGCATAATTACCCTGTAAGCCCAAATACCCGTCTTCGAAACCAAATGGCAAACAATTTATCCTCAGGCAGTCATGCATAATTATCAAGAGATTTTAAAACACTATCTAAATTGTATTTATCTCTGTCACATGCCGGCAAATCTGCTGCCAACTTTCCTTTTGAACTAACCGTGCAGCTCCCTTGACTTCTCCAAGCAACCTATATCCTTCCTCTTCGTAAAGGCTTGATTTGCTACCTGTACTATGAACGGCAGAAAACCAGATGTCGGTAGCCTTTCTCCAGTCCCCTAGCAACTGGGAAGCAGCATCTGTTCCATAAAAGAAGTCAGCTCTGCTTTTGCTTTTAAGTTGATGGAGCTGAGAAACAGAAAGAAGGGCAGCGTTTTTGTAGAGGAATTCTCCTTCGGCCTGGTGGCCGGTGCACGAGGTCCGTAGGAGAAGAAAGACTCCGCATGGCCACCTTCCACGTTCGAGGCACCAAGGTTGCTCTGCTGTTGGGGTCAGCACTTCAGCTTGCAGATTCCCAGATCCAAACCATCTGCAAGAACTTTCTGTAGAACTGGGTTGCGGTTCCAACCGGGTGATAACAGACGGTCCTCGTCTTATGACTGTAGTCTCTCATAAATGAGTAGAGAGGAGGACTTTTCAGCTGTGATGCCCCTGCTTTCACCATGGAAGAGAGAGAGAGAGATGAGAGAGAGATACAGAGATCAGAGATGGAGAGAGAGAGAGAGAGGGTGGGTGGGAGGGAGGGAGGGAGGGAGAGAGAGAGAGAAAGAGAGAGAGAGAGAAGATAGATAAGATAGATAGATAGATAGATACTGTAAATAGATGATAGATAGATAGATAGATAGATAGATAGACAGACAGACAGACAGACAGACAGACAGACAGACAGACAGATAGATAGTAATAGCAATAGCACTTAGACTTATATACCGCTTCATAGTGCTTTACAGCCCTCTCTAAGCGGTTTACAGAGTTCAGCATAATTGCCCCCAACAATCTGCGTCCTCACCATGGGGGGGAGGGAGGGAGGGAGAGGGAGAGAGAGAGAGAGAGATGTTTTCTTCTGTTGTTTGGGAGCAGTTCCATCGTTGAGGCCCAATATAATTTCTTTCCAGCCGTCCTGCCCTCTCCACTTCTAAGCATTCCAGAGTGTCGGACACCGTCCTGGTCCAGAATTAGCTCTAGGCTTGAAAGCTGAGGATCCGTAGCCCCTTGAAGCTGACAGCCCTTCATCAAACACCTCCGTGTCTTGAGTGGGTTACAGGAGCTGCCAGAGACACCGCGTGGTCTGGTTATGCAAGGCTTGGGTTACAAAGAGAAGGCGAAACTGATTTGAATCCTCGCTGGGTTATTTTGCTCTTTGGGAGGGACCAGTCCATGATCACAGAGGCAAAGGAGGGAGAAAGGTCAAGATGGGCTTTGTGAAGGACAGCAGAAATACTTCACAACTCATACGCCAAAGCCTCCTTGTTTTTTGTACCCTGAATCCAGACACCCCTGGATTCAGCTCTAGCAATGATCCAACATTGTTGTACTTTACTTTCTCTTTACTGATTCTAGATTATCAGAGACTCTCTAGGATGGCTGTGTTAATAGAATGTTTGTTTGTTTGTTTGTTGTTTGTGTTGAGATAAGAATTACTCTTATCAGAGGCAAAATGAATCTTTTCCTGGAACTCTGACATTGTCAAAATAAACCGCATTATAATTCTAATGTATAAGATATTTATTTTGATACAAAAATAAGAAATCACATTCTGGCTATATAAAAGAGGTGTTGCTTCGTCAGAAGCAGAGAACAAAAGGAAGGAATCAAAAGAAAGGAATGTACACATGCGTACTAGGAACATAATAATCACGTGCTCAGGAATGAACCATTATATTTGATAGGGATGCATCTCCCTGCATATACATTTAACAGGCAACATAAAATCACTGCGTGACAGTTTGTTTGTTTGTTTGCTTACAAAATTTGTAGGCTGCCTCAATCTATCAGGTTGTTTCCTGCGCACAAGATTTTAAGAGCTGATATTCTTCATCCCCTGGTGAAGAATATGTGCTCTTAAGTCTCAGGAAATCATCGTTTTGTATACCACCATTTACCAGTAGTACGGTTTGCCTCCAGAAGTTGTGGTTGCTCCAAACTTGGAGATTTTTTTTTTAAAAAAAGAGATTGGACAACCATTTGTCTGAAATGGGATAGGGTCGCCTGACTGAGCAGGGGGTTGGACTAGAAGACCTCCAAGGTCCCTTCCAACTCGCTTCATCTGTGATTCTGTTACCTTGGGCGGGCCATGTTGGGGATTTGATCATACTTTTGCTTTGCTGAATGTAGGAGTGGGTTAATTAAAAAGTGTTTCCTGTTACACCTTTGTAATCTGCATACCTGTTCCCCCCCCCAAAAAAAATCAGGTCCCCCCCCCCAAGGAAAAATTGTGTGTTTGGTAACGATTTTCACTTAGCCTGCATTTCCTAGAATGATGGTTTAAAATATATGATCCTGTAGAAGCTGTAACGTAAGCCTGTTGTAAGTATGTAGGAGTGAACTGTTCTGCCTTTTGTGTTCTCCTCTCTCTCTCTCTCTCTCTCTCTCTCTCTCTCTCTCTCTCCCTCTCTCTCTCTCTCTCTCTCTCTCTCTCTCTCTCTCTCTCTTTCTCTCTCTGTCTCTCTCTCTCTCTCTCTCTGTCTCTCTCTGTCTCTGTCTCTCTCTCCCCCTTCATCTGACCAAGTACGTGAATCCACTGCATTTTAATTTTCCTTCCAGCGTTGTTCTCCTCCTTCTGTCCCTTCCCTGCTTCTCGCCGCCTTCCTCTGGATCATGACAAACTTGATTTTTCTTCTTTAGGTTTTTCTTAAGTTTTCTTTTCAGTTGTTTTTACCCTTTTCATTCTAACTTTAGTTCATTTTGTTGTGTGGTAACCGCAGTTATGGATGACGCCTCTCCTGGCACACAGGAATATATTATGTTACGGCAAGACTCCATCCAATCTACGGAACTAAAGAAAAGACAGTCCCCTTTCCGAACTAAATGCCACGAAATCTTCTGTTGCCCTCTGAAGCAAGTCCACCTCAAAGAGAATGCAGACCCCGAAGGTTTGTGCTCCATGCATCTTCCTTTGCTTTTGCCCCTTCTTTTCTTTTCTTTTTTCTTTTTTGGTTTTTCCTTCTCCTCCTTTGATTCTTTCTCTCTTTTCCTTTTTTCATTTCTTCTTTCGCTTTGTTTTCTGGAAAGCCTGTGCCTGTCCTGTTGAGTCACTTATGTTCACTTCTGATCTGCATCTGATGCACCAGGAAATGAGAAGCTGCCTGGAATTCGTCTCTCCTCCTTGTTTTTGCTTGCTTGTAAGTGTGGGGAAGAGCCTGTAATTTTACCACCACCACCCCAAAAAAATGGGACTTTTATAACTGTAAAGAAGCAATGTGTCCCCTTTAAGGTCTCTCCATGTGTTTTCGTTGCCTCCTGGCTGCAAAATTTGCTTGCTCTTCTAAAAGAATATCTTGGGAGTTTCCGGTTTCTTCCCAGCTCCGGCCCTTTCATCAATCCCTGGAGTTATCTTGATGCTTTTAACGTTGTCCTGAGCTGGGGAGAATTGTTATTGCCCTGTACTTGAAATCTAATTCTTGGGTCCTTCATGAAAGCTTCGTTTGTGCATTGCTTCTGCTGATCTTCCCAAAATTGCTTACACGAGCTGAAGTTTGGCAAAGCAGGGTAAGGTTTTCTGCATGTCCCCGTTTGCATTTTGGAAAGTCTCTTGCATGTCATAGAACAAAATTGGAATGTCTCTTTCTCTCTCTCTCCTGTCCTTTGTTTAATTTATTCTCCAGAGATCAGAGATCATTTGACAGTTGATGATTTGCTTGCTTATGACTTGTGAAGAGCAAACTTTGGTCTTACTTGCCTGGGGGTCGGTATATGAGATTAAACCATCTTTCCTTTTTCTTCCCGTGGTTTTTTGGGACAACTGAATTCTTGGTATTTCTATAATGTTTTCTCTCATGTGTTTTTTTTTAAATTACTGCCTCAATTCTACCTGGTAAGATTTCGCATGTTTTACAACAGCTTCTATATATATATAGAATATTTAGCTAATGAATTTATTGGAGGAATGTCTACATACGTGGATTTGATTCGGTTTTTAAGGCTAGATGGTTTTGGCTGGCAATGAACAAACTGTGGTTTCCTTTGAGTTAGAGTTAGACGCAGGGGTGAAATCCAGCAGGTTCTGACAGGTTCTGGAGAACCGGTAGCTGAAATTTTGAGTAGTTCAGAGAACCGGCAAATACCACCTCTGGCTGGCCCCAGAGTGGGGAGGGAATGGAGATTTTGCAGTATCCTTCCCCTGCCACACCCACCAAGCAACACCACGCCCACCAAGCCACGCCCACAGAACCGGTAGGGAAAAATTCTGAATTTCACCCCTTGGTTAGTGTTGGGTTTAGGGCATCGCTCAGATCCATTCAAGCTATCTACTAAAGTTAGAAGTCTCTGTTCCTTCCCAAGCAAGCTTCTAGGTCAGGGGTGTCAAACTCGATTTCATTGAGGGTCGCATCAGGGTTATGTTTGACCTCGGGTGGCTGGATGTGTGTGACCAGGGTTGGTGTGGCCAGCTCAACATCATCCGTGTCGGGGGCGCCTGTGGGGGCCCGAGCACTCTGCCAGCGAAAATGGGCTCCCGAGCCCTGTTTTTGGGTGCGACAGCCTCCTGCAAACCTCTGCCAGCGAAAATGGAGCTCAAGAGGGCCTAGCTCCGTTTTCACTGGCAGAAGCACCACGGGATCTGGCCCCCGGTCCTTGAGTTTGACACCCCTGATCTAGGTCTTGAGCTACACAAAACTGTTGCGTACCCATCTTAGATCATGCTTAAATGCAACTATGGGTCCAACCAAGGATGCTACTAGTAGAGGTAATGTGTTGTAGTTTCAACATTCAAATCTTTTGGTCTCTCTTTCCATCATTTTGCTCTCATGCAAGCATCCATTGCCAAACTCTGAACGATGATGATGTATCTGGATGGAGAAGACATTTGTCCAGTCTTCTGGATGGCTGATCGCAGTAAAAAGTTTCCAGTCACTTTCAGATGGACAAATATTTCTTAGCTTGGCTCTTATATATGCAAGTGTTCTCCCAAAACATGGATTTTTGCTCTGTTAACTATTCGAATAATGTCCTCTGTAATAACCTTCTCCTTCGCTTGAGGCTTAGTGTGTCCAGGTCTGTTAAATCAAAACTCCCATCATCACAGCCAACATGTTGGTTGGGGATGATGGAGTTTTTGAGTCCAACACACAAGGAAGGCTAACTGATAGCACTGGGAGAGGAGCTGGTGTGAACCCGGATGTAGTAGCTACACATATGCTTTCAACCGTGATATCCAGGTTTTCAATCAATAGAACTTCCTTGAAGTTTAATCTCTTGTGATTACGGTACGAACAAACAGTTCTTAAATCTGTGAACTGCTGGTTCTTTTATGTTCAACTTTCCTTTGGAATGCCTAATTTCTTCCATGTATTGCTGTGTCATTTACTGCCAAATGTTCCAAGGTCAATAATGTCACAGTGCCACAGGTTGCAGCCCCATAAGTGAAGAGTGCTGTTTTTGTAAAGTTTCAGCTATTTATTTTTTATTTTTATTTATTTATTTATTTTGTCAACACGTGTACAAGATAACAGGTATGATATAAACATAAACAAAAGCAAAGTATGCAGTGGTAGCCAAAAAAGCCAATGCAATCCTGAGTTGCATTAACAGAGGGATACAATCTAGAACTAGGGAGGTACTAATACCACTCTATAAAGCCTTAGTTAGACCACAGCTAGAGTACTGCATCCAGTTCTGGTCACCACACTATAAAAAAGACATCGAAGCTCTAGAGAAAGTGCAGAGGAGAGCAACAAAAATGATAAGGGGACTGGAAACTAAAACGTTCCTACGGTTGCAGGAACTGAGCTTGGCCAGTCTGGCGAAGAGAAGGACCAGGGGAGACATGATAACAGTGTTCCAATATTTGAGGGGCTGCCACAGAGAGGAGGGGATCAGGCTGTTTTCCAAAGCATCAGAAGGCCAGACAAGGAATAATGGATGGAAACTTACCAAAGAGAGATTCAACCTGGAAATAAGGAGGAACTTTCTGACAGTGAGAGCGATCAACCAATGGAGCAGCTTGCCTGCGGAGGTTGTGAGAGCTCCAACACTTGAGACTTTCAAAAGGAGATTGGACTGCCATTTATCCGAATTGGTGTAGGGACTCCTGCTTGAGCGGGGGGTTGGACTAGATGACCTACAAGGTCCCTTCCAACTCTAACAATAATCTAATCTAATGTATAGGTAAATTTAGACAATAGGACAGAAGGATAGGGACGGTAGGCACGATGGTGCGCTTATGCACACCTCTTTATTTAGTGCTTTGTTGCTGTTCACTTGGGCCTTCCGAATCTTCTCTCTCGAGTTGCTCCCTTGGATTTCGTTGACCCCCCAGAGACGTATGTTTTTGTGACGGTTGGAGCAGAGTTTTTGACAATGGCTTCCTTTGTCACACACACACTGTCCAGCGAGGCTGTCCACTTGGATCTGGTTTTTTTCTGCCTGATTCACAGGACAAGATTGTTTGTGTTGCAAATGTGTCCTCACAGATGAGGAATGTCTTGGAGTGGAAAGGAAGTGAAAGGATTTTGAGGCAGACTTGTGCAAATGGTGCCGCTGAATCCCCCCCCCCTCAACGGTGGAGAGAGCATGAACATCAGCCAAGCATACACCATCTGCACACGTCCATCTGGAGAAAGACCGAGTGTTCAGTTATGGTTGAGCAGAAATAGACAGAAACTGGAGATAATCCATTGGGCAACTGGTAACCTTCAAGCTTAAAGTGGTTTTCTAAGCAGGTTCATCCCTAAGTTAGTCACCTGCTGGTTAATAGGAGACCTCCATATATCAACTGCACCTCAATTATCCAGTAAGCTTGACAAGAAATGCTGGAAACTAGCAACATCAGAAGATAACCAGATGTCCATCTCCTGGACGACTTCTAGGAAGGACACAAAAATGGCCTACATTGATTGGATTTTAATAAACTAGAATGAATTGGGTATGGCCAGTCTAGAGAAAAGAAGACTGGAGGACATGATAGCAGAGTTCCAGTATTTGAGGGGCTGCCACAAAGAAGAAGGGGTCAAATTGTTCTCCCAAGGCACCAGAGGACAGGACAAGAAACAATGGTTGGAAACTAACAAAGAGAGAAGCAACCGGGAATTAAGGAGAAACTTCCAAACAATGAGGATAATTAACCAGAGGAACAGCTTGACTTCAGAAGTTGTGCGCTTCGTCACTGGAGGTTTTTAAGAAGAGACTGGACAGCCACTTGTCTGAAGTGGTGTAGGGGCTCCTGCTTGAGCAGGGGGCTGGACTAGAAGACCTCCAAGATCCCTTTCCAACTCTGGAAAGGGTTGGAGCTTTCATGAGGAGCTGTCATGGAGAAGAGAGGTCAACCTGTACTCCAAAGCATATGAAGAACAGCTGCAGGATTTGGGATTGTCTAGTCTAGAGAAAAGAAGGACCAGGGAGGACATGATAGCAGTCTTCCAATATCTCAGGGGCTGCCCCAAAGAAGAGGGAGTCAAGCTATTCTCCAAAGCATCTGAAGGGCAGGACAAGAAGCAATGGGTGGAAACTAATCAAGGAGAAAAGCAACCTGGAATTAAGGAGAAACTTTCTAACAGTGAGGACAATTAAACCATTGGAGCAGCTTGCCTTCAGCAGTTGTAGGGGCTTCATCACTGGAGGTTCTTAAGAAAAGATTGGACAGCCACCTGTCTGAAATGGTGTAGGGTCTCCTGCTTGAGCAGGGGGTTGGACTAGAAGACCTCCAAGGTCCCTTCCAGCTCTATTCTGATTGAAATCGAAATACAAATGTCCTCTTGCTTTGCACATCTGCAGAGCAAGTGATAGTAGCCCAGTGTAATGGTGACCAGGATGTGTTCCCTCTCTTCCATGGGTGGCTCAGATGTGCAAAGAAATGCCACCAACAGGCTGGTGCTATTGAGCCTCTTGGCTTACACTGGGGTGTTTGTTCAACTGAACTTGATATCCTCAAATCCAAATGTTTTCACTGATTTTTTTTCCTGGATTTTAACAAACTTCCCTTCTTTTTTAAAGAAGTTTTCTCTCTCCCTCCCACCCTCCTCCCCTCCCTATCCACAAACGAACACACAAACACAGTTGCTGGACCCTAAAGCATTTCCTTCTTTCCTTTCCTTTCCTTTCCTTTCCTTTTGCATCTCATCCGTTGTTTTTTCATGGACATACAGTATGTCCTCCTTAAATCATTCTTCCAGAAAATGTTTTTGATGACAAGACCCTCAGTCTCATTATGATACACAAATGAATAATAAAGAACAAATGCTATTTTTCTTCCCTTTTTTGTCCTTCCAAGGATCGGTATTGCTATTCACAAAAGAGCGCGGGCAAGAAAAGAGAAAATGACGACAGTTTCTAGCCACAAATGTTGAATGAATATTGATCTTGTAGAAGTGGAAACAAATGGTGTTGATTGCGGGAATATTGTACATCGCCAACCAGGAGAATAAGGCGGGAGAGTAGACTTGGTCTGGAAAAAAAAATACATATTCATGAATATTCTCCCCCTTTTATTCCTCCAAAGCATGAGTTTCTAAAGATGGAGTGTTTCTTTGTTTTCCCCCCCTGTGCCCCTCTTTTTGGACTGCACGAGGTTTATTTTGGCTTGTTCTAGAAGACTTTTGCTAGCAGAAATCTCTGTCTGACACATTTCAATGTAGGCCAATATTAAGAATATTAAGAAGTAATATTAATTCAATTAATTCCACTCTGAAGCGCCTGAACCAGTTTTTAACTTGGGAAGGCAGTGTCTGAAGAAGGCAGAGGCCTTAAACCTGCATTCCAGCCTTCTCCCAAATTGCTGGATTTTATAGTGAATGACCACACTGGATAAAGAAGGCGACGTTTTCTTTCCGCCACCCTCTCATTGTGGACTTTGGAGGATTTCACGGTGAGAATAAGTAGCAGAAGGACCTCTGTTTGGAAACCCTTGTTCTACCCATCCTCAAAACCTGTAGGAGAACAGCGCAAACTTATGCAAATAGCTTCCACATCAAAAGGGCCACTTTTGGGGGGTTGTAATGTAATGGTAGGTTCTTCCCAGCCTCAAACACTTCCATTCCTCCCTCCATTTCATTTTGGAGGGGGGGAGTGAAAACAAAATGGTGCCCCTAAGAGAGAGACCACTAGTAAATTTGGCAACCCAATTCTCTCCCGTACATGAACAGGCTACAGAAGGGCAGAAAATGGGTCGCTGGAGAAGGATACAAGCCTGCTCAGTAGACTAGATCATGAAATCAACATCCCAGCAAGGCTAAAATTCCTTTCAGGTTGTGATGTGAGAAGGCTGGAAGTCTGATTGTGATCTTACTCCTTATTATCAGTGAATTGGGGAGATGTCTGTCTCAGGCACTTCCAGATGTTATCTGGACCTTCTAGACTTCAAAACATGTTTTACCCTTTGTACCCTTGACAATGGAACTCATCTACCTCCATCAAGGCCATCTTCCTTGCTCTTCATGGGGTGTCCTTCCCCATTTCAACTGTTATCCTTGCTAAAATGATCTATGTGTGGTGGGCTATGGATAACACTCCAAAAGTGAACACAGTCAGGAACCCGGATAAATCCAGTGGGAAAAAATAGGGGATGAGTTGGGTACAAAATCATAATCACTATATTAAAATATATCAAGAAATAAAATTAATATTCATGTTCTGGCCAAGATTAGCTCACTGATGGAGATGATCTGTCTTCGGTTATTGAAGTAAAGGAGTATCACTGTAGAATGCAGCAAACACCAAACTGCTGCCTTGAACCCAAGAATGCCCTGGTAGCTCATCCATCTTCTACCATGATTGTGGCCAACCTTTGCATTCTCCTAAATTCCCCAGAGAGGAAGATAAATGGAAGAGTCACCTGGCCCGCTACACCATAAATTCCCCAGACATTTGTGTGTCTCGTCTACATTAGCTGGAGGCAAATGTGCAGAAGACACGCGCCACTCTTCTCGAGCAGAGACGCGACAGCCAAAGGGCTACTACCAGCATGTCTTCTTCCTGTGATTTGTTCTCCTAAAGACATGAAGTGTCAGCTCCTGTTCTTTTTTTTCTTCTGAAAAGGAAGGGCTGCGTAGCCGAGTCTGGTTTTGAAGATGTAATTTGTATCCACACGTTCAGAGCAGACAGCCTCTAATTGAGGCGGTGTGTTTTGTATGTGTTGGCTGGTTTCTTGTTTGGGAAAAAAGAAAAAGAAATGAAGACACAAAAACACATCCTTTGGATTGTGGTAGTCCTATAATCACACCTTTGGCATGAAGCCCAAGCTCATTTCATTCTTTTTAATGGGATTATCTCTTCTTCTTGCTTCCTGCTTCCTTTTCTATGTAGTCTCCCTTGAGGCACCTCTAACCTTTTGTACAGAGAGGCGGAGTAACCTAGCAGAACCAGAGCTGATTGGTAATGAAGGCCGTCAGCTTCCCATGGAAGCCAAAGAGCTCAGAAAAAAATGGGATGGACTCTACAAGTTGAAGCAGATGCTATCTTAGATGGACACCATTCACCCTCCAACCACCGGTAGGAGGATGCTGAGTGGTTACTCATTGTGATTCTTCTACCTCACAGAAAGCTGATCTGTGTGTGAGGCTACTTTCTTTCTCAAGAAAGGGACACAGCTACCAAATCTTGTCTTTGGTGGGTGAGAAACATGGTTGTGGAAAGTTGTCCCTCAATGCTTTCTGCAACCCCACCCATTCCCATATTAAAGGGAATATCTTTAGGGGTGGGGGGACAAATAGTGCTACAGCAAAAAGGACCAGAATATGTCCTGCATCAGCAGAAGTCTGAAATTCTTCAGATTCAGTCCAAATGGAACATGCCAGCTTGGTGACAATTGCACTAAATTCTATTGGGCATGGCTAGTCTAGTGAAGAGAAGGACCAGAGGAGACACGATAGCAGTGGTCCAATATTTGAGGGGCTGCCACAGAGAGGAGGGAGTCAAACTATTTTCCAAAGCACCCAAAGGCCAGACAAGGAGTAATGGATGGAAACTGAACAAGGAGAGATTCAACCTGGAAATAAGGAGAAATTTTCTGACAGTGAGAACAGCCAACCGATGGAACAGAAGTTGCCTTCGGAAGTTATGGGAGCTTCATCACTGGAGGCTTTCAAGAAGAGACTGAACTGCCATCGGTCAGAAATGGCGTAGGGTGTCCTGCTTGGGCAGGGGGTTGGACTAGATGACCTACAAGGTCCCTTCCAACTCTGTTAATCTGTATCTGTATCTATTTATGCTTATCTCTCTTTTTAGCTTGGGTTGATTTGCAATGTCTTTCCAGGAGCTCTCCTTGGTCCTGTTATTTCCCAAGATGTTTGCTTCAGTCTTCTTTCTCCGTCTGTACTGCATCACAGCACAAGCTACATAAACAAACAAGACATAGAACATCCTTCTCCACCACTGCAGACGCTTCTGAATCGCAAATTACAAAATCATGATGAATGTCAAATGGCCCATTACATTTGCAGAAGCAATAAGTGTGACAGCACAGCCAAAATTGAACATTCACCAACAGGCTGGCTGGTTTGCTTAGTATATATTTTTGAAGCCAGCAGAGGTGGGACATACGATCATTTGAGAGAGGGGTAACTGTTAGAGGTTCCCAGCTAAAATTCTCCCCCCTTCCACCCCCCAAAAAACCATGAAAATACATGGAAAGTATCTTCAACATCCAGGGGCCTTGAAGCCGATTGAACAGACCAGGTTAACAGAGTTGGAAGGGACCTTGTAGGTCATCTAGTTCAACCCCCCTCCCCGCCCAAGCAGGAGATCCTACTCCATTTCTGACCGTCCTGTCTCTTCTTGAAAGCACTAGATCCCTCTTTGACTCAGATCCATTTAATTGAAATCCATCTTTCCCCCTCTCTCCTCTCTTTCAATTTTCTCCTCTGTCCTGCAACTTCGTGGGTTGACCTCTTGAAGCTCTTTCAGCTGGATTGGAAAAATGGAGACACCCGCTATTAACACAGTGCCCTGTTCCACTTCTTGTCATAAGCTGTCTCCTGTCATGTCAGAGAGCTGAAACTCTTGCCCAACATAAAGGTAAAGGTAAAGGTTCCCCTCGCACATATGTGCTAGTCGTTCCCAACTCTAGGGGGCAGTGCTCATCCCCTTTTCTAAGCCGAAGAGCCAGCGCTGTCCGAAGACGTCTCCGTGGTCATGTGGCCGGTATGACTAAACGCCGAAGGCGCACGGAACGCTGTTACCTTCCCACCAAAGGTGGTCCCTATTTTTCTACTTGCATTTTTTACGTGCTTTCGAACTGCTAGGTTGGCAGAAGCTGGGACAAGTAACGGGAGCTCACTCCATTACGCGGCGCTAGGGATTCGAACCGCCGAACTGCCGACCTTTCTGATCGACAAGCCACTGAGCCACCGCGTCCCCTTTCCCAACATAGGGGCCATTATTTAGACATCAAGGGGAGGAAAGGCTGAATTAGAAGGAAAGAGCCATTCAGATCTTCTCCCTACCGGTCCTGACGTCAATCTTTGGAGGCATCCGGCCAGTAAAAAGGCCGTTTTATTTTTATCCATCTGCAGTTCTTTTTACTTAGACTTGCTTATTGGTATTCATTTTAGGAAATCTATTTCCAGGGAGGTGCGCTTGAGAATGCTTAAACGGATGCCTTGTGCGTTAACTCATAATTAATTTTAATAGTATATTACTTGTAGCTTCGTGTTGGGTTCCTCTTGTAAATGACGAGTATCGTTTCATTTCCTTTTTATTCCAGCTGCAATCAACTCCAAGTCGAAGGTGTTTTCGTTCCCTTTTAGACTTGGATACAAAAGCTTTAGCTACACGCACATTTCTTTCCAAGTGTGAAACCTGAGTGTGAACCTACCAGCAGGCACAGCTGAAGGTGTTAAAAATGGTGTATTGGCTTGCAGGGGTTTTTTTCTCTCTCTCTCTCCTTTTGCAAAAACTGGTTGTTAGCACCCCATCAAAATTCTTAGCCCATCGGAAGAGGTGATAGAACAATCTAATGTGATAGAACCATCTAATCTATCAATGCGGTGAGTAATGGCACATCTCGTTTGGGCTAATGGCCAGGTCTGGCATCCAAATTAATGCCAGGTACTCCACTATCCCCCTCTCTCCAATTCTGTCCCCCCCCCTCAAAAGGGCAGGGCGAGCCTCACTAAAAATATGACATCAGGACAAAACTGGGATTTTGCAAAGTAATGTAAATCCAATCAAACTTAGATTAAATAGAACGGTGATTGTCGACATCTATAATACTTTCTTCCTTCTGCAAAACTGAAAATTACAATTTAGGGGGGGGGGGAAATAGAGGGGATTAGAGTTAGACCCCAAAAAACTCTTGGGGGGGTTACACGCCATCCTAGAGCCTCTGTGGTGTGGCTTCAATGGAAATTAATAGTTGTGCTTTATTTCTTCAATCACCTGTTCTGCAGTAAGCATTTCTTTCATGTTCTACAGTAGAAGGATATCTGTAGTTCAGGGTTGAAATGAGGGGTGCTTGGTGCTCTCGGAGCGTGGTTGCTTTCTTGCAGACGTTTCATGACCCAACTAGGTAACAACATCAGTGCTCTTTTATGTTCGTTTCACAAAGATGCATTTATTTGCCATTTCATTTCGTCATTCAGTATATGTCAGTCTCACAACCTAGCTGGGTTAATCAATGATGGACAAACAATCTGTTTTTCTAAACCCAAAACATATTAAATGATAGCTACTGTGGCACAGTGGTTAGAATGCAGTCCTGCAGGCTACTTCTGTTGACTGGCAGCTGACTGCAGTTTGGCAGTTCAATTCTCACTGGTTCATGTTTAACTCAGCCTTCCTTCCTTCCTTCCTTCCTTCCTTCCTTCCTTCCTTCCTTCCTTCCTTCCTTCCTTCCTTCCTTCCTCCCTCCCTCCCTCCCTCCCTCCCTCCCTCCCTTCCTTCCCAGTGGTTACAATGCAGCATTGCAGGCTAACTCTGCCCACTGCTAGCAGTTCGATCCTGACCGGCTCAAGGTTGACTCAGCCTTCCATCCTTCCGATTTAAGTAAAATGAAGACCCAAAATTGTTGGGGGCAAGAGGCTGACTCTGTAAACCACTTAGAGAGGGCTGTAAAGCACTGTGAAGGGGTATATAATTGCTATCTTCCTTCCTTCCTTTTCCTTTCCTTCTTTCCTTTCCTTTCCTTTCCTTCCTTCCTGTTAGAATGTAGTACTGCAGGCTACCTCTGCTGACTGCTGATTGCCAGCAGTTTGTCAGTTCAAGTCCCACCGGCTCAAGGTTGACTCAGCCTTCCATCCTTCCGAGGTGGGTAAAATGAAGACACAGATTGTTGAGGGCAAGATGCCAACTCTGTGAACTGCTTAGAGGGGGCTGTAAAGCACTGTGAAGCGGTATATAAGTCTAAGTGCTATTGCTACCGAGATCAAAGCAGAGGTTCAGTCTGTAAGGTTCACCATCTCTAGCAGAAGAAGCCAGGATCTGAAGTTATGCAGCAGTCGGTCACTGAGTTACGATTGCTTACAGTGAAATCACAGCATTGCAGAGATCACTTCTCCTGGCCTGCAGTAATCGATTTGTCGGCAAGGAGCAACCCAGCTGAAGGACCCAACAGATGTCCAGCCTTCCCACTGTCTAGCTTCAGGTGTGTGTTTGGCCTTACCTGGCCTAGCGCAACCCAAATTCTTCACGCTGACCAGCAGAAACGCTGCACGGAGCCTTAAGAACTGAGAGAAGTAACGGAGCTGCATTGCCCCAGAATTGCATTTAAGAAAGACTGCAGGCTAACAACAAACTCCTTTTGCTGGCTAGTATCTGCAGTGCGTGTGGGATGAGCGTAGCTTGGAACAGCCAGGGAGGAGGGGACCTCAGTCAGCAAAAGAGCCGGCTTTTCTGTTCCGTCGAGAATTAATGGATGTTTGCAGGATTGCGCGCCTCCTGTTTTGCTCTTTTTTTTCAAGAGATGCCGTCTTGACACATGCGAGTGCCAGAAAATAAATGTGCACTGTGGATTGTGCCAAAATACGCAAAGCAACTTTTTGATACAGTGCTTAAAATGACAAGCACAAAACAAGATAGGCCAAGATCGGCTGTTGGGTGATGCCAAATCCCATGGTCCTCTTTCAAGGAAGTTTATTTATTTATTTATTTATTTATTACGGTTTTCTTATATGCCGCCCAACTCCCAAGGGACTCAGGGCGGCGAGTCTGATCAAGTCTGATCGCTGCCGCATCAGCAATAGCCCTTAGACTTATATACCACTTCACAGGGCTTTACAGCCCTCTCTAAGTGGTTTACAGAGTCAGCATATTGCCCCCAACAATCTGGTTCTCAGTTTACCCACCTCGGAAGGATGGAAGGCTGAGTGAACCTTGAGCCTGGTGAAGATCGAACTGCTGGCAGTGGGCAGAATCAGCCTGCAGTGCTGCAGTCTAACCACGGTGCCACCAGGAAGGAGAATGAGAAAGGGAATAAGAGGGAAGGAAGGAAGGAAGGAAGGAAGGAAGGAAGGAAGGAAGGAAGGAAGAAAGGAAGAGCACTTAGACTTATATACAGCTTCACAGTGCTTTACAGCCCACTCTAAGCAGTTTACAGAGTCGGCCTCTTGCCCCCAACAATCTGGGTCCTCATTTTACCCACCTCAGAAGGATGGAAGGCTGAGTCAATCTTGAGCCAGTCAGGATCAAACTGCCAAATTGCAGGCAGCCGGCAATCAGCAGAAGTAGCCTGCAGTACTGTATTCTAACCACTGTGCCACCACGGCTCTTGCCAAAATTCAGTTCTTTGGGCATTACTGGCTTGACTTTTCTGGAATAATTTCCTTGTACGTTTTAGAAGATTTTGAGAGTTGCTGTGAAACATGAAAGAAATACCAGTAGCCAGTTCCTTTCTAAGGACCAGACTAATCCATGGAAAGAACAGAGGTCTATGAACTGGCCAGCCAAGTTGGCTTGATAGAACACCATGCTTCCAGAGCAGCATAATTGAACAAGGAGTAATTAACCTTTTCTTCTTAAGAGTTTCCCCCCAGAATGTCAACTGGCCAGTTTAGAAATGGACTCCAAGTTGACTTGGGTCTTTGATCTGATCCCTAATGATCAAGAATAGAACCCTCTTGCTTGGAATTCTGGAGAGGACAATATTAGAGGATGGACATGAACTTCCAGATGGAAGCTTATCATAGATTAATCTAGTACAAAGGAGAAATTTCCTGACAATGAGAACAGTCAGTGGAACAGTTTGTCTTCAGAAGTTGTGGGTGCTCCATCACTGGAGGTTTTTAAGAAGAGATTGGACAACCATTGGTCTGAAATGGTATAGGTTCTCCTGCTTGAGCAGGGGGTTGGACTAGAAGACCTCCAAGGTCCCTTCCAACTCTGTAATTTTATATTTTTTATTCTTATTCTGTATTCCTGACCTGTATGTGAACTTCCAGCAGGTCGTGGAAAAGAGATAGATCAGAGCAAACAAAAGTTTTCTTGCCCAAGGCCCTCAAGTGGAATTCAGTGGTCTTCCTAAAAGTAAACAAAATGTACATTCCATCTAATGAATCATTAAATCAATTAAGATGACTGTTCCCCATATCTTTAAACTGACCTATTTGCCGAACTACATGTTACACTTTACAGATATTTCATCCAGGCCACTGTGGGCTGCTGCATGGAAGAATGTTGAGGCCACCCACTTGGAAAATCAGTTAATATACTTCTAGATTAGCAAGATTATGTCCTCCTCTCCCCTCCAAAAAAGGTGAAAGTAGAAGGAAGGGCTTTCTAAATGCCAACTTTGTCCAACATTGAAAGTTACAGAGATGCCCAAGGCCATCTTAGCCGCCTCCTGTATTCTATCCTCTGGTGATGTTTAAATTGAGTTTGTTTTCTCACCAAGAGGCACTGAAATTGGGAGTTTGGGCTCATAATTTTCCTCCCCCAAAATTCTTGGTTGCTATGTGATTTCTGGATGTTAAGGATGTTGAGATTCTAGAAAGAGTGCAGAGAAGAGCAACAAGGGACTAGAGGCTAAAACATATGAAGAACGGTTGCAGGAGCGGGGGGTTGGACTAGATGACCTGCAAGGTCCCTTCCAACTCTGTTAATCTGTTAAATCTGTTAAACTGTGTATGTCTAGTTTAATGAAAAGAAGGACTAGGGGAGACATGATAGCAGTCTTCCAATGTCTCAGGGGTTGCCACAAAGAAGAGGGAGTCAAGCTATTCTCCAAAGCACCTGAGGGCAGGACAAGAAGCAATGGCTGGAAACTAAACAAGGAGAGAAGCAACTTAGAACTAAGGAGAAATTTCCTGACAGTTAGAACAATTAATCAGTGGAACAGCTTGCCTCCAGAAGTTGTAAATGCTCCAACACTGGAAGTTTTTAAGAAGAGGTTGGATAATCATTTGTCTGAAGTGGTGTAGGGTTTCCTGCCTAAGCAGGGGGTTGGACTAGAAGACCTCCAAGGTCCCTTCCAACTCTGTTATTCTATTCTATTCTATTCTATTCTATTCTATTCTATTCTATTCTATTCTATTCTATTCTATTCTATTCTATTCTATTCTATTCCTTGAACCTAACTCCTTCCAAAAAAAGGGAGCCATGTTAACAGGTTGAAAGAAATTCAGCTGAACCTTCCAATTTTTTAACTGAACTTGAAAGTCCATTTCTGGCTTCAAAAGACAGAAGGTTCTTGACTTACGCACTGCCAGCAACTTCTAAATTTAGCTCATATTGCACATAAGAACCGACACTTTCCTGTATGGGTGCCAAGAGCTCCATCTTTCCTTCTCTGCTTCCAATCCAACCATTTTTCCATTCTTTTCTTTATGTTTCAGGGGCACCAACTGAATCACATTCTACAGACTCTGAAGCGGTTTGTGCTCCACTAATCTCCATTGTTTCTCTAGGCGCCTCTGAGATTTTCAAGGTGTCTTGAGGAGCTTTAAAAGAAGAAGTCAGGCATTGAGAATGTAAGAAGGGAGAGGATAAAACGATATGCTGTTTAGGATCTAAAGGCCTTCTTGGTTCACATTTTCCAAAAAACTCACAATTTGTCTAACCACATTTGGCTAGGTCTACATGTAACATTGGTCATGGTTTACAAAGCACAGAGGTTAGGTGGCCTCAACAGTTTAAGCCCAAATGAAACTGTATGATGCCTAAAGGAATTATTCAGCCCATTGGAATGTTGCCTATAACTAGACACAGTCCTCCAGATGGAATGGAATGGAATAGACTAGAATAGAATAGAGAATAAGAATAACATAGAGAATACACATGGAAAGGAATGGAATATTAAATTGGAATGGAATGGAATGGAATAATAGAATAGAATAGAATAGAATAGAATAGAATAGAATAGAATAGAATAGAATAGAATAGAATAGAATAGAATAGAATAGAATAGAATAGAATAAAGAAAATATGGAATGGAATGGAATAGAATAGAATAGAATAGAATAGAATAGAATAGAATAGAATAGAATAGAATAGAATAGAATAGAATAGAGAATAAGAATAACATAGAGAATACACATGGAATGGAATAGAATATTAAATTGGAATGGAATAATAGAATAGAATAGAATAGAATAGAATAGAATAGAATAGAATAGAATAGAATAGAATAGAATAGAATAGAATAGAATAGAATAGAATAAAGAAAATATGGAATGGAATGGAATAGAATAGAATAGAATAGAATAGAATAGAATAGAATAGAATAGAATAGAATAGAATAGAATAGAATAGAATAGAATAGAATAGAATTCTTTGTTGGCCAAGTGTGATTGGACACACAAGGAATTTGTCTTTGGTGCATAAGCTCTCAGTGTAGATAAAAGATATAAGTGATAAATCATGATCATGGTCGTCATAAATACATTCATCATGAATCATAAGATACAACACTTAGTGATAGTCATAGGATACCAAATAAGCAAGCTGACCACCTTAGAGTGAAGAGGAATAATGACTCTGTGGTTTGAAGTTCAACCTTTTTGGAATGTAGGGAGGAGGGAAAACCCTAAATTTGGACTTTTTCCAAGGGGGAAAAAAACCCAAATTTGGGGGTGAGGAAGAGGCCAGACCAATAATCTTTGAAGCAACTGCTAGAGACTTCTTGTGCCACTGATGGTTACAAACGAAAGAAGTGGAAATGCAGTTTTAGGTCAGTTAAGGGTTTCAATAAAATGCATTTGGAAAACACGATGGTCAGAGGAGATGTTTTGAGCTAAAGAGTCACGTTATCTGATCTAGTAGCAGCACTGCTACTAATAGTAGGATTATCGCCAATACTTTTAAAGAGGTCCATAAGATGGACACCAGAACTGCACTTTCTCAATGCTGCTTGTCTCTGGTTATGACCAAAGCAGGGGTTGAAGTAAAATGCCTGTTCCAGTTTTTCAATTCAGATTCAACCTCTGCTGTTGGGCTCACCCATTATGTGGAAATTATAATGTGGTTTGTTCGATGTGCTTTATGAACAATGGTTTATGGCTCAAATTTTATATGCTGAACCAATTAACAGGCTTATTTAACAGACCATGGCCAATCTCAGCTTAGTGGAGACATATTTTGAACATCTTTCCCTCAGTTGGTGCAACTGTGAAAATTTTTAAATCAAATCTAGTGACATTCAGAGCAAAGTCTACGGTAACCAGGAGAGGGAAAACAATTACCTTCAGGACTGACTGAAATCTACTGTTTACATTCGGAGAGCTGCTCTTGAACAAATTGATTCTCTGCTGTTGTTTTCTATTCAAGTGTCTAATGGAGAGAGATTTGCACTAAATTCTCTTGTCTTCAATGAATGCTTGTAACCATTTGATGGAAGAGGAGGAGGAGGAGGGAAAGAGGAGGGGGAGGAGGAGAAGGAAGACACCAATTTGTAAGCTAGAATGCTCTACATAAAATGGAAGAATAAGAAATTAAGTAGAGATAACACCCTTCCTCTCTGTGACATGTTCAACTTTGATTTATAGGATACCAAAGTAGACTTTAGCTTTTACAGCTGATTGCAATGAAGAGTGGCATGAATAATCAGCATCTGTCTACAATAATCTCTGAGCAGGATGAATTTGCAAACCCAGTTTGTGTTTGGCTGTTGTGTGGTTCTTGCCTCTCTATGAGAGAGAATCAGCTTAGGCAGGGATTGTGATTAGAGGTAAAGCTATAGAAAGTTGGGTTAGAAAATGCCAGTCCAAGAATGTAGCCCCTCACCATGACCGATCATAAACCACCTGGGATGTTCACATGGAGAAGATGGACATCTAACCCTCTCTCACCATAGAATCATAAGGTTGGAAGGGACTCTGGAGGTCGTCTAGTGCAGCCTCCTGCCCAAGACAGGAGATCTTATTGCAACTTGGACAAATAGCTGACCAATCTCTTCTTAAAAGCCTCAAATGATGAAGCACCCACAACTTCTGGAGGCCACCGTTCCACTGGTTAATTGTTCTCACTGTTAGGAAGTTTTTCCTTAGTTTTTGGTGGCTTCTCTCCTTGATAAGCTTCTACCCATTGCTTCTTGTCCTGACCTCAGATGCTTTGGAGAATTAATTGACCCCTGCTTTGGGGCAGCCTCTAAATCATCCCATGTCCTTCTCCCCTGGACATGCGTGCTAGACGTTTCCAGCTCTAGGGGCGGTGCTCATCTCCGTTTCAAAGCCGAAGAGCCAGCGCTGTCCGAAGACGTCTCCGTGGTCATGTGGCCGGCATGACTCAACGTCGAAGGCACACGGAGCGCTGTTACCTTCCCACCAAAGGTGGTCCCTATTTTTCTACCTGCATTTTTTACGTGCTTTCGAACTGCTAGGTTGGCAGAAGCTGGGACAAGTAACGGGAGCTCACTCCATTACACGGTGCTAGGGATTCGAACCGCTAAACTGCCGACCTTCTGATTGACAAGCTCAGCATCTTAGCCACTGAGCTACACGTGCCTAATTCCCGTGATTTAGCCTCCAGAACTCTTACCATCTTTGTTGCTCTTCTCTGCACACTTTCTTGGGCCTTAGACACTTACAATTCATATTTAGAAATATCCTGCCCCAATTTGGAGCTAACATTGAGCCTTCAGGGCTGAGAGCTCTTAGTAGCCATGTCTTCCAAGGATTTATTCAATTGCCTCTGGATGCTACTCAAAAGAGTGACCACCAGCAACTGCAACAAAAATAGCTTTCCTGATGTCTTGCTTTTATTTGACATTTGTCTTTCACTTCCTTTTTTTTAAAAAATAGATAAATAAACAGCTTTTGAAAGGGATGAGCCAGTGGGAGAATTTCTAACAGCAGAATTATCCATGCTGACAACCTTCTGCTTCTTCCCTTTTGGAAGTGCAAGACGGCTAAAGAGTCACAAGATTATCAGTTGATCTGGCTGTCTGGAGATTTGAATTGCAAAAACAAAAACAAAAAAAATGGATTTAAAAAAAGATTCAGAATAGGCACGCGTTTTAAACTAGACTAAATGACAAAGCAGAAAATAGGAAGGTAGGGAATGTATATTTCCATATTTCTGGGAAGGGAGGGAGGGTGAGAGGGAGGAAGAGGAAGGAAGGAAGCAAGCAAGCAAGCAAGCAAGGAAGGAAGGAAATTGAGGGAGGGTGGGTGGAAAGGAAGGAAGGAAGGAAATTGAGGGTGGATGGGTGGAAAGGAAGGAAGGAAATTGAGGGAGGGAGGGTGGAAAGGAAGGGAGGGAGGTAATTGAGGGAGGGTGGAAAGGAAGGAAGGAAGGAAGGAAGGAAGGAAGGAAGGA
>JALIGW010000014.1:2250617-2330617 GCA_023053685.1 Diadophis punctatus similis | reverse complement strand
AGGTGCTTTTTTCAAGAAGCAACTGGACTTTCTGGTTTTTCTTCTGAAGACATTTCAGAGCTGAAGAAGCTTCTTGGATGAGAAGCAAAACATCTTCAAAGAAAAACCAGAAAGTCCAGTTGCCTCTTTAAAAAAGCACCTTTGGGACAACTGTGAACTGGATGACTGAGAATCTCCATAGACGTCCAGTAATGGAGCACCCACAACTTCTGGAGGCAAGCTTTTCCACTGGTTATTCATTCTCACATACAGGAATATTCTCCTTAGTTCTAAGTTGCTTCTCTCCTTGATTAGTTTCCACCCATTGCTTCTTGTCCTGCCTTCAGGTGCTTTGGCGAATAGATAGACCCCCCCCTCTTCTTTGGGGCAGCCCCTGAGATATTGGAGCACTGCCATCATGTCACCCCTAGTCCTTAGTTTCATTAAAATATTATGGCAGTTATTTATTTGATATTATCGGATATACTTTCAGTCCCTGAAATATATTGTATAATCAACTCAGAATCCATTCCAGATGTTGAAATAACATAACAGGCCCCAAATTTTACAGAAACATTCAGTTGAGATTTTAGTAATCTTTAGAGGATGGGTGAATTTAATAAACCCTGCAAAACCAAATGAAAATTGAAAAATCACTGATTACTTCACAGTTCTCAAATAAGCATTGGTAAATGGTAATAATTATTACAAATTTGCTACGGGTGATGGGCTACTAGCAGTGTGTGTGTGTGTGTGTGTGTGTGTGTGTGTGTGTGTGTGTGTGTGTGTGTGAGAAGCAGGTACATGATTACAGACAAAGTATAAACAAAGTATAAACATAATTGCGAATATATAAGAAGTACAAGCATGGTTATGAGTACATGACATTTTACGAATACATGGGTACATTAGGACAGGGACGGTAGGCACGCTGGTGCGCTTTTGCACGCCCCTTACAGACCTCTTAGGAATCGGGTGAGGTCAACGGTAGACAGTCTAAGGTTAAAGTTTTGGGGGTTTGGGGAAGTAACCATAGAGTCAGGTAATGTAGTCTAGGCATTGACCACTCTGTTGCTGAAGTCGTAGTTTCTGCAATCGAGTTTGGAGCGGTTTACATTAGGTTTGTATCTATTGTGAGCTCGTGTATTGTTGCATTTGCCAGGCAATTGAGTTAAATGGCCACCAATGCTAACATTTTGCTTGTTTATTATTCTTCCAAAATCAGTGAGCAATTCTTAAAGCTCTGATTTAAAATAAATAACTAGGCTACAGTTGCAATCTATTGCATGGACTTCATTCACCATCAGAGAGCACAATGGGACCAGCAACCAAATTTGAAAAAAACAAAGAAGGGTCACATTTTAGCTACTATAACTTTTAAAAAATCTGCAAGTTGATTTGTTGAGAATTTGTTGGGATGATGGCAAGAGCAGATAGCAGCAAATTGTAGCTGCACAATTCCTAACCTGCATTTGCTGGGGTCACAAAGGAAACTCTTGCTATTTCCATCCTTGTTAATATTGTGCCAGCAATATGGAGATAGAGGGGGGGAAAGAAGGAAATATGAAGCTGTTGCTCTCCTCCTCCTCCTCCTCCTCTTCCTCCTCTTCCTCCTCCTCCTCCTCCTCCTCCCATTCTTCTCCACTCTACGAAACCCCTTCCCTTCTAGCACTGATGATGTTCCCTAATTGGGTCATGAAACAACTACAAGAAAACAGCCAAGCTCAGAGAGTACCAAGGACCTCACAGCCACCCTCCTCCTCCTCCCCCTCCTCCTCCTCCCATTCTTCTCCACTCTACGAAACCCATTCCCTTCTAGCACTGATGATGTTCCCTAGTTGGGTCACGAAATGTCTATAAGAAAACAGCCAAGCTCAGAGGACCTCACAGCCCTCCTCCTCCTCCTCCTCCTTGTCATAATTTCAGATCTTAAGGATAAATTTTAATTTTCTGGGTGAAAATACAACAAAAAAACCTGGGTATGGAACGTAAGGTACTGTATACAATTTGACCATTGCACTGAAGTTAAAGTCAATTGGTGCTCGGAGAGCAGAGGTGTGCGCCGCACCCTAAGTTTCATTCTAAAAGAAAGGTAGATTGTAACTGTGTGTGCGTGTGTGTGTCAGGGGTGGGTACCACTTACCTTCCCTACTGGTTCCCATCGTGACGGAAGTGTGTGTTTTGCCTTCGCATGCGCAGTGGGTTCTTTGCTGGCCGTGGCAACCGGAGAACCGGTTTGGGGGCATGGACAGCCGGCCATTGCCGCTGGGGGTTCAGTGAGCAGGTGGAAATTTCCACTACCGGTACGTGAGAACCGAACTGGAAGCAACCCACCGTGTGTGTGTGTGTGTGTGTGTGTGTGTGTGTGTGTGTGTGTGTGTGTGTGTGTGTGTGTGTGTGTTAAGCACTACTTCGCATATGATGATTATTCAACATGCGGTTTTCCGATTTAATTCCTGGCATCTCCAGTTAAACGGCTCAGCCAGCAGATGGAGGAAGAAGAAAACAGACTTTCTGCCCCGTTGATGAAACAATCCTAAATTAATTGGACAAACAGTAGCACTTGGTATAAATCAGCTTCCTACATTCCAGCTGGCATCCAGGATCACCCCTCCATTCCCAGTGGAAAAGACACTTTCAGATCTCAAAATCTGTAGAACAAGGCGGAGCAAATATGGTGGAGGGAAGAGAGAGAGCGCTTGGGTGGGGGGCCTTCAGGCACAGTAGCCCTGAGCTCTCTCTTGTTGTGCTCTCAATCAGAATAGAGCTGGAAGGGACCTTGGAGGTCTTCTAGTCCAACCCCCTGCTCAAGCAGGAGACCCTACACCATTTCAGACAGGTGGCTGTCCAATCTTTTCTCAAAAACCTCCAGTGATGAAGCCCCTACAACTGCTGAAGGCAAGCTGCTCCAATGGTTTAATTGTCCTCACTGTTAGAAAGTTTCTCCTTAATTCCAGGTTGCTTCTCTCCTTGTTGAGTTTCCACCCATTGCTTCTTGTCCTGCCTTCAGGTGCTTTGGAGAATAGCTTGACTCCCTCTTCTTTGTGGCAGCCCTTGAGATATTGGAAGACTGTCTGCCCCACACCTTCAACCAACTTGATTATGTGCAGTACGTCCACCATATCTGGGTTGCCAAAATCCCTAGGAACACTAGAAGCCATCACCTCTTCTGTTTTAAAAAAAATAACGCCCCCAACAATGGAGGTAAAAAATACTTAATGGTAGCATATCTTTGGTGTCATCTGAAGGTTGTCTAGATCTTGGAAGCTCAGTCATGATAGTGCATGGAAGGAGGAAGAAAACTCAAGTGGGGAAGATCTACCATCACTGTTGCTCCTGCCATCGCTTGCAGATTCTGGTGGCTTCTCTGGTGATCCCTGCTACCTCTTCTCTTCTTGCACTGATGATGTTACCTAGTTGGGTCATGAAACATCTACAAGAAAAGAACCAAGCTCAGAGAACACCAAAGGCCCCACACAGTCTCTTTTTCCCCACTCTCTTCCTTCCTCCTTGTGAAGGAACAAGAGAAGAAAGATCTTAGATGAGAAAGTAAGGAGAAATTTCCTGACAGTTAGAACAATTAACCGATGGAACAACTTTCCTCCAGAAGTTGTGAATGCTCCAACACTGGAAGTTTTTAAGAAGAGATTGGACAACCATTTGACTGAAATGGGATATGGTCTCCTGCCTGAGCAGAGGGTTGGACTAGAAGACCTCCAAGGTCCCTTCCAACTCTGTTATTCTATTCCATTCTAAAGTCTTCCAAGCCAATAACAAATAATTCAGTTGTCAACCTGACTTGCCCCATTACAGAATACAGAGATTTTAATTAAGTGAATCCTGGCTTATATGTAGTCATCAAACTTTGTTTGGGAATAACAAATGACCTTTGGAGGAGGAGAAGACTTGGCCAAAAGAAGAGCACAAGACCACCCTAGTCTCATTCTACTTTAGGACATTCAAAGTGACACTCGTCATCTTTGATGGCACATCGTTTTCCTTGACAAAGACAAGATTTCCAACTGTGGCCAACATAAATCTTGATCTCAGTATTGTATCTAAAACAGAACTCTCAAACCTTGGTTGATGATGTCAGGGTTACTTTCGGAAGAAACCTCCAGACTTTGCCATGAAGCTGTTGTTGTTGAGTTGGCAGGAAAAGGAAGCTTGTTAAATATATGGAGAGCAATCTTTACAGACTCTGTAATCAATCTAATTTGATTGACATGTAGACAGGAGGAAATAGCATTTGGTTGCTATCCCAGCTCTTGAGAACTTCTTGATCCAACTTCTGTCTGTTTGGGACATGTCCTTCCTTTGCACGCTTCCCAAAATTGTGTTGTCCACAACACAAGTTAGCAATTTGGTCCTCTAGAACAGGGGTCTCCAACCTTGGCAACTTTACGACTTGTGGACTTCAACTCCCAGACTTCCTCAGCCAGCATACGCTGGCTGAGGAATTCTGGGAGTTGAAGTCCACAAGTCGTAAAGTTGCCAAGGTTGGAGACCCCTGCAGTCTAGAAGACCCTCCCCCCTGGTACACCAGGGACCACACCCAGTAAGAGATGCATCAAAGTGGCAACTCCCTCAGGAGTTTTGGCAAACATGATTCCTGTAAATGTTTACAGCTCCGTTCATGGATCATCAATAATTCAGCTTAAACAAAACCAGCTTGGATTTCTTTTTCTTTTTTTTCCTCCTCTAAAAGGTTTTTTGGGCTGTTTAGTTCTGTTTTGTTTTTTTTCCAACGGAAACATTAAAAAGCCAAGGCCTGAGATACTGGGGGATCTGATTACACTGAAAGATAATTTCCTCCCTCGTGACCATAGATGGGCAAATAAAATCCAGCATTTTGCAAAATAAAAAATAAAAAAAAAATCACACTGAAGCCAAAGCAGCAACAGCAGCAGAGAAGGAGAGGAGGAAGTCAAAGGCGCATCTCCAACTTTGCCAGAAGACAACTTCTGACAAAGCCATGCATTTTTAATGCACGCTGAAAGTCGTAATGGTCTTCAGCTCCTAATGTCCATTAATGATCCCTGCATACCACAAAGATGTTTCTAGCCGATACCTTGGAGAATTCTTTCCATCCATCTTTAAACTTTCTCTGAGCGTGCTCGCAGATTAAGGCTGCGATTGAAAGGGCCAGCACCAGCTCCGGAGGAGAAGGATGGCGCTGGGGTTACGGAAATCGTACTCGGGTAAGGAGAAAGAAAGAAAGAAAGAAAGAAAGAAAGAAAGAAAGAAAGAAAGAAAGAAAGAAAGAAAGAAAGAAAGAAAGAAAGAAAGAAAGAAAGAAAGAAAGAAGGAGGGAGGGAGGAGGGAGGGAGGGAGGGAGGGAGGGAGGGAGGGAGGAAGGAAGGAAGGAAGGAAGGAAGGAAGGAAGGAAGGCAGAAGCCGTTTAGAAATGGGGTAACTTAGGGAAAAGCTGGGTAGCTTTTTCTGGGGTCTGCAAATGGAAAGGAAGCTTAAGATTCGACGTTTCTCGTGGTCTATTTAGTTCTTTGGGGGGGAGGGGAGATTTATACCGTCTCTTTGGATCCAGAAACTCTATCAAATAATATTTATTTTATTTAGCGTGTGGCAAAAAAAAATTGTTAAAAAGTACATCACAATTACATTCTCGATGAGCAACTATGAGTCTATTTAATCTATTTTCAAATTTAAAGTCAATACGTGATGGAGTTGCATACAGAAAGTCTTTGGGGCTCTGATATTAATACCGTAATATCAACCAGCAGCTAACGAAATAATCACAGAGTTGGGTGGGATCGTGGAGGACTTCGGTACATTTGGTCAGATGGTAAATTTGTTCTCCAACGTACCAACATGGCTTGTTTTGGGTAAAGCAGAATTCTGTCATTCCTTCATATACGGAACACACTTAGTTGTGAAATTCACATGGTGGCGAAGGCTTTCCGGGGAGGAAAATTTAGGGAACAGCCAGATACAACCAAGAATCCTATTTCAGGACTTGGAATTCTGTTGCACCTCCCGGCTGTAAATTATCCCAAACTTCTTGGAATTGCAGAAATGTTTTGTACAAAACTGAGATGTAAAAAGCTCTTCGCTTGCAACCAGGTTGCTTCCTATCCTGGTTTGTTGGTTGCTATTGTTGTGTGGTTTCGTTAAACTTGACATACAAAGTCGCGGGGAGGTTTCCTGGCGAAATAAACCGAGTTATCCCTAGCCACGTCGTGAGGATAGATTTCTTGAAGATCGAAGAAAACTATCTGGGTTTGTGAAATCACAGGCTGAACCAATTCCCTGTGCCGGAAAGGGTACCAACCCCATTATAATAATAATAATAATGCTTGCTCATCGTGACCAGTGGAATATTGTAACATCTTACCTACAAATCAGTTGTTTTCTGAATATTTCTCTTCCCTCAACCCCGTTTCAAATCTTTATTTAAAAAAAAAAGGAAATCTGTGATCAAACTGGAAGGCTGGAGCCCAATGGTGCGGCTAAAGAAGCTTACACTGGGTGTCAAAGTCACGTGACAAGATAAAGGGCATTAAACAGGAAAGCAACGTTGAGATTGGGAGCTGTTAGGGGTGTTTTGTTCTGGGTTCGATGATAGCCATGTCAGGATGTCAAATCCATTTAATAATAAATAAAGGATAGGAAAACTCTGCTCAAAAAGTCATGCGTTCCCTTGGCCACAATACTTATAGGTGAGAAATCATGGGTTCTGCAGAGCCTGAACGTTGATCTGTAGCTTGGTGTTCAACCTCTTCTCTGGAATTAAGGAGAAATTTCCTAACAGTGAGGACAATTAACCAGTGGAACACCTTGCCTCCAGAAATCCATCTGGGCGCTCCATCACTGGCGGTTTTTAAGAAAAGTCTAGACCAGTGTTTCTCAACCTTGGCAGTTTGAAGATGTGTGGACTTCAACTCCCAGAATTCCACAGCCAGCAACGCTGGCTGGGGAATTCTGGGAGTTGAAGTCCACACATCTTCAAACTGCCAAGGTTGAAAAACACCGGTCTAGACAGTCACTTATCTGAAATGGTATAGGATCTCCTGCTTGAGCAGTGGGCTGGACTAGAAGACCTCCAAGGTCCCTTCCAGCTCATTCATTCTATTGTTCTATTGAGGTTGGGAGAAAATTGGAAACGAGAATTTTAAATTCAAAACGAGACGGGTCCAGTGATCTGTACGCATTAAACAGACTATGGGGGGTGGGGCTTGTCAACCACGGAACTTCACGTTTCTCCTTGGAATTACCTTGTGGTGCTCCATCCAATCCCTAATCAGAGGGATTTGAGATGAGCCAAAAATAGGAGAAAAGAAGAAAAGAGGGTTTTGCCACCTTTTTTGCCGGATGTCAAACCAAATTTTCCCTCTTTTTGTCGGTCTGGCCTTCTCACAATTTTCAACAAGAAGCTCAATTGTGGGCACGGAGACTCGGCATTGGAGCAGCTGCATTCTGAACTTGGAAGCAGTTTCTCTTTTTTTCCAAAAAGAACATAATGGAGAGGAACACAAGGCCCTTCTCTTTCAAAGGGCTCCAAAATGTCTTCTTTCAAAAAGGCTCACCAGGGCCATGGCTCGAGAATGCGGGATGGAAATCCACCTGCTTTTGATTCTGTTCCAAATCTGCAAAAAAGGTTTTTTTTAGGGTGCTTTTTTTTTGGTTCGCCATGACCCAGAATTCAGTAAATTTGTTAACGGCCTTCATTGTGTTCCCTCCTGCATTTGGCTCCAAATAATTGTGGTCTTAATTCTTAGCGGGTGTAAGATTTTGTTTGGTGCTCCGTTGCAACGTGGAATTGACTGCTTTAGGTGGCATTTCAGCGTTTTTTGCTGTCTAAAAACTTGTATGGGTGTTGCTCTTCGTTTGGGGGGGGGGGTTGGGAGAATACTCTAAAGGAGATGGATCCAGTGATCTGTAATCAAACAGACTGTGGGGGCTGGTAAACCATAAATTAAATGCATGTATCAGTACCAACAATTGTGATTTATCAGTAGTATGGTTGGATAGCTCTAGGTTCCATAAATGGAAGTGTAATGTGATTGTAAGGTCTTTGGTGCTCTCTTAAGTTTGGGCATTGCATTACCCAACTAGGTAACATCATCAGTGTTAGAAGAGAGAGGGGTGTACAGCGGGGAGAGGAGCAGGAAAAGGACAAGGAGGAGGAGGACAACAACAACAACAACAACAACAACGGGATGCTTTCTGAGATTGGTTGTTTTCTTGCAGACATTTTATTACCCACCTAGGTAACATCATCCAGTTGGTTAACGAAACATCTGCAAGAAACCCATCAAGCTCAGAGAGCACCAAGGACCCCATAGTTCAACTTTCAGCTGCAGCTACTCTCTTCTCTGGGTATAATGTGACTTTAGGTTGCATAACTAGATAGAAGCATAAGGAGCAACTAACAAGAAGGATTCTAGTTGGGTTTGACTTTGGATATGCCTCTCCTATGCGTAGCATGGAGCTGTTTTAGAAGGAAATCAGAAGGATGGAAGGTGTGTTAACTGAGGGAGTCACAGCTGGTAGGGTTGCCAACCTCAAAGATGTGGAGGATTGTCCCACAGACAAAACAGCTAACTGGGCCTCTGTTGTAGGCTTCCATGGCTGGTAACTGTTAGCTGCTATTGAGTTTCAGGGTTTAATGGTGGTGAGAGCCATGGTGGCGCAGTGGTTAGAATGCAGTATTGCAGGCTAATTCTGCTGACTGCCAACTGCCAGCAGTTCGATCCTGATCGGCTCAAGGTTGACTCAGCCTTCCATCCTTCTAAGATCGATAAAATGAGGATCCAGATTGTTGGGGGGAATAGGCTTATTCTGTAAACCGCTTAGAGAGGGCTGGAAAGCACTGTGAAGTGGTATATAAGTCTGAATGCTAGTGCTAAGAGGGAGGGAGGAAGGGAGGGAGGGAGGGAAGGAAGGAAGGAAGGAAGGAAGGAAGGAAGGAAGGAAGGAAGGAAGGAAGGAAGGAAGGAAGGAAGGAAGGAAGGAAGGAAGGACCGTGGTGGTACAGTGGTTAGAATGCAGTATTGCAGGCTAATTCTGCCCACTGCCAGCAGTTCGATCCTCACCCGCTCAAGGTTGACTCAGCCTTCCATCCATCTGTGGTCGGTATAATGAGGACCCAGATTGTTGGGGGGGGGGGATATGCTGACTCTGTAAGCCGCTTAGAGTGGGCTGTAAAGCACTGTGAAGGGGCATATACTGTAAATCTAAGTGCTATTGCTATTAGTGACTATGTTCTGGACAGCAGATATCCACCATAATTGCTGGTGAAACAGAAGGAAAGCTGCTCTCTAGTCCACAGTCCACCAAACCCTGAAGCTCAACCCTGCCCAAGCGGAGTCTTTGTTGTGCTAGGGAAGAGGTAGGGGACCCATGACCTCATGTTGCATTTTTCATCAGGGATGTGTTCTTGCAAGAGGCGGGCAGATGGCTACATTTGCAGAGTCCCAAGTCCTGTAAAATTGTTGAATTCACAGCTGAATTCCCATCTGCTGTAGAGAGCATCACCAACTGAAATACAACAATATCCAGAAACCCACATAAGTGCTAGCGCCTTCTCAATGCAGGATGCAGGAACCGGTAGAATCGGACTCCCTTTGCTGGGTGGACAACCTTCTCCTGCATTGATATGATTTGGATTCCTGCTTTCGGAGGACAATTGGACTCAAACATATGAAGAACGGTTGCAGGGTTTGGGTTTGGCTAGTCTAGAGAAAAGAAGGACTAGGGGAATATGATAGCAGCCTTCCAGTATTTGAGGGGCTGCCACAAAGAAGAGGGAGTCAACTCATTTACCAAAGCACCAGAGGGCAGGACAAGAAACAATGGATGGAAATTAATCAAGGAGAGAAGCAACCTGGAATTGAGGAGAAACTTCCTAACAGTGAGGACAATTAACCGATGGAACAGAAGCTGCTTTCAGAAGTTGTGGGTGCTCCATCACTGGAGATGTTTAAGAAGAGACTAGACAGTCACTTGTCTGAAATGGTACATGGTCTCCTGCTTGAGCAAGGGGCTGGACTAGAAGACCTCCAAAGTCCTTTCCAGCTCTATTCTGATTCTGGATTGTAGGACAATCAATGTTGGATGACGGTATGACTCACAATGGCTTTGGAGGCATGACATGACAAGACAAGGGATGTAGACTAAACATGAGGAAGATCTTTCAGATCATAGGAGTGAGGAGGAGGTGGAAGAGGCTGTGTTTGAAAAGGATGGGCTGTCATTCACTCGCGTTTTTCAAAAATGAGACGAGAAGCTGGATGGACAACTAACTAACAATAGCTTTTCTGCATCAGAGTATATAGTCTAGGCCAGGGGTCTTCAAACTTGGACATTTTGTGATTCATGGACTCCAGTCCCAGAATTCCTCAGCCAGCCATGCTAGCTGGGGAATTCTGGGAGTTGAAGTCCACAAGCCTTAAAGTTGCCAAGTTGGACATTCCCGATATAGGCCATCGATGAATTCCCTCCCATTTCTAGAAAGTTACCATCCAAGGTTGGATTGGTGGATGGTACAGAACACGTGCCCTAAAGAGGATGGCTCATTTGTGAGACGCCACGCATATTGCTAACATGGCCACGTAAACACCCTCATGTGGACGGGGATGAGAATCAGGACTTGCTAGTGGTTGAGAACCTTGGAAGATCTCTTGCAAGCCCAACTGGGGATTTCGCCATTGGCCATCAAAGATGCAGTTGTTGCATGTGGATTTTTGGTTGATGAGAACTCCAGTAACCCAAAGATGGATGTCCAGCAGGACATTTCCAGAAACAAAGCAGGAAGGGGATCCTGGTCATCAGAGAGTTCATAATCTGGTTTCCTCAAAGATCACAGGGTCAGCAATGGCTATTCGGGCCTCAGAACCCCTGGGAAAGCAGAAGTCCCCCCTTTTCATGGGGACGGGGGGGGGGAGGAGCTGATTGGGGGTTGCTTCTATGGCCATGCATACCAAGCCCAGGTGCTCAGGTCAACTTTCCCATCTCCAGTGGCTTTTCGTAATAATATTCTCCAGATCAGTGGTCACCAACCGGCGGTCCGCGGACCACTGGTGGTCCGTGAGAAAATTTTGGTGGTCCGCAGAAAAATTATTTGCATTTTTTATATTGCACTAAAGACTATTTATCTTTTTTAAAAAAATTCATATTAGTGGTCCGTGGGATTTAAAATTATGAATTTAGTGGTCCCTGAGGTCCGAAAGGTTGGTGGCCGCTGCTTCAGATCACCTCCTGCTCCGGATTTTTCCCAAGCACAGCAGGGAGGCCAGAAACTCCGGTCCTTCCTCTAGCTCTCGTTTCTTTCTCCGGCTTCCCTCCCCCTCCTACCGGCGTTTGCCTGTGGCTTCTCGCGACCGAGGGGTCCCCCAGCTTCGCCATACCAGGGGTTTCAAAGCCCTCCCGATTCAAACCACGTTAGTTTGGGCGCCTATCTCGATTTGCCGACGGACTTTCTTTATTTGCCCCCTTTCCTCTTTTTCGGGGGGTATCTCGGGGGCAGGAGGAAGACCCCGGTGGCGCCTCTGCCCAGAGGAGGGGCAGAGCCCTTCGGACCCTACGCTCCCTCTCCTCTTCCTCCCTGCGCACCGAGCCCAGCTTCTGCATTCATGCCAGAGGGGGGGAGGAGGGAGCAGAGCCGCCCGGGGCTTTTGCCGCGTCGCCTCCTCCTCCTCCTCCTCCTCCTCTCCTTCTCCTCCCTTCGCCGCCGCGCAGCGCCTGGAGGAGAGCGCAGCCTCGGTCGCTCGGTGCTGCTGTTGCTACTGCTGCTGTCGAAGGAAAATCCCGACCGACCGCCCGTTGGCTCGCTTGTCGCCGCCTTCTCCTCCTCCTCCTCCTCCTCCTCCTCCTCCTCTCCCGTTGCAGAGCGCGCGCTCGCCTTCCAAAAAAAGACGCCAAAGCCTCGCTCCGTCCGGCAGCTTTCGGGAGATGCTGCGGCGAAGGCTGCCCCGCTGAGCAGAAAACCCCAATCCAGCTAGCTTTCCCGGGGGATCCGCGCGGCGGAGGACACCACCAGCCTCCTTAGGAGCCGCTCTCCGGAGCAGGGACGCCAAGGCGCCCGTCCGGAGCCCCTTCTCCGGGCCGCGGGGGTCTTAACAGGTTGTCTGTTCGCCGGACGGAGAGGGGCGCAAGGAAGAGCCGATTCAACCGGGGAAAGGCGCCGGCGCTGCGCCAGGGCGCCCGTGCGCCTTTGGAGCCGTCCGGGGACCTGTTGGGTGTCCCGCTCTGGTTTCGCTGAAGGCAAAAGAACTTGGCGTCCCGGGATCGAAGTTGCGGGAGCTTCTTCCGTTGCAGCGGCCGGGGCATCGCCTTTGGGAAGGGGGGAGCATCCTTTCCTCCCTCCCGTGCCTCTGTCGCCCAAGGGCGCACGCCTGTCCCTCCTCCGCCAGCGTCCCTCGGCGGGCACACCGGGAGCGGGGAAGACGGCCTAGCCCGCCGTCCCGCCGCTTCCTTTTCCTAGATCCCGAGGGGCGGCGAGAGCAGCATGCTGGGGGCCTCCCCCGCAGGCAGCGCCCGCAGCCCCGCCAAGTGACCCTCCAGGGTGGCGGCTATGGCGGCAGCCATCGCCAGCTCCCTGATCCGCCAGAAGAGACAAGCGAGGGAGCGCGAGAAGTCCAACGCCTGCAAATGTGTCAGCAGCCCCAGCAAGACCAAGACCAGCTGCGCTGACAAGAAGAAGCTCAGCGTCTTCTCCCGGGTCAAGCTTTTCGGCTCCAAGAAGAGGCGGAGGAGGAAACCAGGTGAGGATGCCCCTGGACCCAGCCTGGGGGAAGGGGGCTGAGAGGCGGTGTGGAGGCTGCAAGGGGGGGGGGGGGGGTCCCGGCGAGATTGTTGCTTCCCTGGAGTGGTGGACACCAGGGGTCTTGTCCTCCTTCACTCCAAGCTTTGGCCAGGTGTCTCAAGTGGGAAGTGCTGCAGTCTCCCAAGCATTGGGATGAGTTTTCCTGACCCAAAGGAGCCAGCTGCGTTTTAATGGGGGGGCCTTGGGGGGTGAGGGTTCATGCCAAGAAAGCCACCAGCATATCTTGAGGGAAAGCAACTGGGGGGGGGGGGTCTTAGGAACCTAGTTCTTGGAGATAGCTGGGCCAGCAGTCCCTTGGGTGGAAGGCTCTTCCACCAAGAGAGCTTTCCTTTCAGTGGTGAATGAGGCAAGGGTAGCAATAGCAATAGCCCTTAGACTTATATATCGCTTCACAGTGCTTTACAGCCCTCTCTAAGTGGTTTACAGAGTCAGCCTCCTGCCCCTAACAATCTGAGTCCTCATTTTACCCACCTCAGAAGGATGGAAGGCTGAGTCAACCTTGTGCCTGATGAGATTTGAGGATAGATATGGTCTATCCGGAGCTGCGGGAGCAAGAGAGGAGGTGGGACCTTCCGTGGTATCTCCAGATCACCTCTCAGATGGAGAAACCAGAGGTTGAAGAAGGTTGGAGTCAACACGAACGCTTACGTGTTGCAGAAGAAGTCTGTTCTAGGATCTGAACCACAGGGGACTTCTAAGAGGTCTTCTCCTTCGGGTGCAGAGTCATGGGCTACATGAAACATTTGTTGGACTCAGAGAAGAGTGGTTGCTTGATGCTTTGGTTTCTTCTCTCATTCCAATGTGAGCCAAATTGTGAGGGACGCCTTCTGCCAAGGTTTGCCTGGACCATTGGCTGGCTATGGGAGCTGTAGTCCAATTTATCTAGGCTGGGGAGATGGAGAAGCTATTCTAATTCTTCTTCTTTAAGTTCAAAACTACAAAAGATTAGACACATGTCATACCTGTGTCTCCTTTCTCAATGGTCTTCCTTTCCCAAAAAATCAAGGCGAGCCATCTTTGTAAGTTACAGTTGCGGTGTTGGATGGAACTGAGCAGGTGATAGTCCCGTAGCCATACAACGCTTTGGAGAAGACTCAAAGACGGGGAAGGTTAGCCCAGTCTGTGGATGACATGATCCATGGAACTCATGTTCAGAAACAAGGAACTTTGGGTGCAGAACACCAGGAACATAGAACCAGGAGGTCACTCTTAGTGTTCTATCTCACATGCGAGTTTTAAAGCTGCCTTAACAGGAGGGGAATAATGTCACGTTTCACTGTGGTATTATTTGTTGTGATGGTTTTGCAACCCACATGATATAATGGTGCCTTGTACTGGATGCCTAGGTTGGCACTGGTGTTAACTTTGTATATGTCAATTTTCACAAAATGCCAGGCTTATAGCGACATGGACAAACATCCTGTGTGAAAAATTACAGTCAGGTTTCCTCTTCTTTGCTGTTCAGAATTCAGCAAGAAGACTAGGGAGGGGATTTTTTTTTTTTGCATCGCATATTCAAACATGCGCAGGGTTTAAAAACCAGCGGACAAGTAGAAGGGGAAGAACTTCAACCCCTTCAGTTCGTGATTTTATATGGTATTAATATTTTTTTAAAAAAGAAAGATATAGTTCCCTTTCTGTTCCCAAAACAAATCTTCTTCCCTCTTCTGCTGCTCACCAAGTAATTTCATGTGGGAGTGAAGAGGAAGGAAAGAAAAAGAAAAAAAATTAACAAAAAAGACTCCTCGCTTTTATATTTTGAGCTGGGAATAACGTGATTTAACCAAGGAAATCATCAAATTTTGCAGAAGATCAGCAAGGATTTCAATGTTTCTGTGTTTTAACAAAAGTCCAACCCCGGTGGTCTCCATCCCCCAACCCTATTGCATGATTAAAATATAAAAGCTAGAGGGGAGCAGGTTTGCTGTGAAAGCATCCGTAAATCAGCCTCTCTCTTTTTTTTTTCTTCTAAAGAAGAAAACGCCCAATGCAAACATTTCTTTAATCTCCCTCAGGGGGAAGAAACATCTGAAAAATGAGGTGGCTTTGCATATTCAAGTATTTGCATATTCCAGATTTGTCACAAATAAACAGAACCCCATGATGGGTTTATTTGATTTATCGGTATGCCATCCCTCACGGATACGCGCAGAAACAGACGCCTCTCACCTGTCCCTAAGCCTTCTGCAAAGGACAGCATTCTCTTGTGACATTCTTGTAAAAAAAAGGTTATTTTAAACATTCTTTAAAATAAATAAACTGGGCTTACGAAGGGATTGGAAAAGAGAAACGGGTACCAGGAAGAGAAATCTTGCTTCTTTTAGGTCTGACCCCCGCCGGCCTGCCCGCACAGAAGAGCCGGTTCCGGATTTGATGGAAATTACAGGCTGTTTTAATTGTTACGCAGCAACGAAATTTGCTACCCAGGGAAAAGCCATCCTGGAGCTACTACACAGCTTCCCTCCAAGGAGAACAGCTACGTAACACAAGTGTCTTCAAAACCCTGTTTGCCACTGACTGAGGGATACACAACAGCCCTACTTGGAACAGTAGGCCTAACTGTTTGCTAAACAAATAATTCCCTCAACACTGTCAAATTATTTACTAAGTCTGCACTACTATTAATCTTCTTATCATTCCTATCACCCATCTCCTCCCACTTATGACTGTATGACTGTAACCTGTATCCTCACGATTTATATTGATTGTTTCCTAATGTGATTTGATTGCTTATTTGTACCCTATCACTATCATTAAATGTTGTACCTTATAATTCTTGACGAATGTATCTTTTCTTGTATGTACACTGAGAGCATATGCACCAAAGACATTCCTTGTGTGTCCAACCACACTTGGCCAATAAAGAATTCTATTCTATTCTATTCTAAAACTCCAGGTGAAGAACCAGGTTGGTTATCTCAAAGGTGTGTAGTTTCTGCCCCCCCCCCAAAATAAAACTGGACTTTCTTTCTTTGAAAATGTTTTGCTTCTCATCGAATAAGCTTCTTTGGTTCTAATTGACTGGTGGGGAATGGAAGGATTTGTGTTCTGCAAACATGACTGCAAAGAATATAAATCTTTCCATTCCCCGCCAGTCAAGTAGAACTGAAGAAGCTTCTGGGGTGAGAAGCAAAATGTTTTCAAAGAAAAAAAAAAGCTAAGAAACTCCAATTGTCTTTTGGAAAAGCACCTTTGGAACAACCATGACCTGGATGACTGAGAATCTCCATAGACAACCAGATTGGCTGTCAATTCATTGTCATTTTAAGTGGATTGCGACTAAATAGATGTGATATAGTTACACATAACTGGCATGTATTTTATTGTTCTTTTGATCCTACGAAACAACTTTTAGGAGTCTTGGCAGGGCGGGGGTCTTTTATGATTTCCAGAAGCTCTTTGTAGCCGGGAGACCCACGCTCTATATCTCTATCATAGATATGTATGTCTTAACCCTGCCCTCTTCCTTAAATGTATACAGCTAAAGTGAGTTGTATCCTGGGGTGGAAATCAGGTTAATGGGATCGCTTGGTCAGTGCGCAGATTTCACAAAGCAGGTTGTGTCAATTCAGATCTTGGTTAGGCAATATGGGAAAAGATTAATTTCAGCGGTTTGAGAATAGAACCCGCAATTCCTTTCGACCGGAGTTGACTTGTGCTTTCCTAATTGGGCTTGAGTTTTGATCTAAGACCACCCCCTCATGCTCATGTCAAACTAACTATGATGTATGTCTTGGTGGTATTTTCTGGAAGGAGATTTCCTTTGATGTTTTACATGAGGGTGGGTCTAAATTTTGGTTTCAGCCCTCTGAGGTCTTTGGGGTATTTCTATGGATTTGGTTCAAGGAGGACCTGTCTTTAACTTCAGGTGCTTGTTCCAGCAAGAGTAACATCCGTGGTGGTGTGTGAAGAGGTTTTGTGATTGTGCCATTAAATGGTTTCCATCTTAGAAGGACCATGTAAATATTGGAGCATGGATGAATTTCCCCAGCTTGGGGAAGGTTGAGTGCAAATGTTGAGACTCAGAGTTGAATGTGGTCAACAGCCAAAAAATATTTTAAAAATTAGCATGTTTCCTGACCAATAGTAACAATCATATTTTGTGGACAATTCTAAAAAATTTATTCTTTGAAGTCCCGACCTTTGAGTTTTTGGGCATGACCAACCTTGCTAAAGTCATGGTGGTTCTTAAGTTTTTATCGGCTGGGCAATAATTAGCAGGGTTCACAGCTACTCTATAAACAAAGATTATTAACCCAAATGGTTAGATTCATACAATGCTCTATGCCTCAGACAAACACCTATCTGTGCAATCACCTATTCATAGGCTGGCAGGCCCTATGTGATCAACTAGCAACCATTTTAGCAAGCCTGTTCCTCTCTTAAAGAATCTCAGATCGTTAAAGAAATGATGTTTCCTTCTAGCTGGTACCATTCTAATCTTAACAGAAATCCAGGTTTTGTTCCTTCGGTCATGTAATATGATGGAATTTTGATCCTCTATGAAGTTTTTCAGGATTTCATGTCAGACACAGAACTTCATAGCCTGCAGAGTGGTTGCTGTCCAAGGTGCTGATATTATCTCCCTCCCTCTCTCCCTCTCCCTCTCCCTCACACATACACATACACACACACCAGAGAGAGGGGGGGCAGGGGGGAGGGAGAGAGAGGGAGGGAGGGAGGGAGGGGAAGGGAGAGAGAGAGAGAGAGAGAGAGAGAGAGAGAGAGAGAGAGAGAGAGAGAGAGAGAGAGAGAGAGAGAGAGAGATCTATCCCTCTGTCTGTCTGTCTACAATATCCATCCATCTTGTCCATTTATCTACCTGCCTGTCCTTCCTTCCTTACATACCTTTCTATCTGTCTGTCTGTCTGTCTGTCTGTCTGTCTATCTATCTATCTATCTATCTATCTATCTATCTATCTATCTATCTATCTATCTATCTATCTATCTTAAATGGTAGGAAAGTTTCTAATCCCATTTCTTTCTTCTTGGGGGGGGGGGGGAACGAGGCAAAGCTTTTGGCCTGCTTGAACCTGAGATGAATACAACAATGGATTCAGGCTTCTAACCTTTCCTGCTTGTTTGTTTTGTTTTTACAGAACCGCAGCTGAAAGGTATCGTCACAAAACTTTACAGCCGGCAAGGATATCATTTGCAGCTGCAAGCAGATGGAACCATTGATGGAACGAAAGAGGAAGAAAGCACATACAGTGAGTATATTGTTAGACACACAAGAGCCAGTTTGGTTTGTTTGCACAATCTGCTAGTCCCTATGCATGGGTGTTTTTCGAAGGCTGGGCTCATTTGGAAGTTACGTCATCGCTGCGTTCATGTTTGCTGCTCAACCTGCCGAAGGAGAGAAAGCCTTAGACACTAGATAAACCTGCAGACGTGCTTCTGCTTTCTGCAAAACTGGCCCAACTGATATTTCCATGGATATATATGGATGAATTCACCATCAGTTTATTTTGGGTTGGGCTTTCAATGACCTGATCAGAAAATGTTCCTTTCCCATTCTAGTTTTACCTGACTTAAAAACAAACTGCTATTGTCATTTCAGAATAAGGAGAATTAAATGCTCCCACTTCTGTGGTGGTGATGATGGTTGGTAGCAATTAATCCCGGTGGCCATTTTGCTTCCATAAATCTTGAGGTTCCGTTCCATTTGTCTCCCTTCCTGCTTCCGGCGTGTTACGGTGTGCAACGGAGCATTCGTATATTTCAGTAAAAGGACGTGAATGAATTGGGGAGAAATAACCTTTTGAGTGTGGCGGTGCACAGATTAGGAAACTATTTCAATTCTTCCCCTCCGATGCAAACCTTCATTTACAGTTTCAAAAAGAGGAGCTTATCGTTCTCACCCCAAGTAATACATGGCTTGAAATAGAATGGTCTGCTTCCCGGCTTATGAAATTCAGAACAGAGATCAGATAGAATAGAATAGAATTCTTTATTGGCCAAGTGTGATTGGACACATAAGGAATTTGTCTTTGGTGCATGTGCTCTCAGTGTACATAAAAGAAAAGATACATTTGATGGCCATCTCTTCTGCACACACACAAAAATGTTTTATTTATAAACGCTCTTTATAAACGCTCTTATAGGCCGCCCAATCCCGTAGGACTCAGGGCGGCGTACAACATGGATAAGAAATATATATAAAATGGTATGTGTGTGTGTGTGTGTGTGTGTGTGTGTGTGTGTGTGTGTGTGTGTGTGTATGTGTATATATATATATATATATATATATATATATATATATATATATATATATATATATATATATATATATATATATATATACATATACATATACATATACATATACATATACATATACATATACATATACATATACATATACATATACATATACATATACATATACATATACATACATACATACATACATATATATATATATATATATATACATGGTGTGTGTGTGTGTGTGTATGTATGTATGTATGTATGTATGTATGTATGTATGTATGTATGTATGTACATATGTATGTATACACACACACACCATGTTTCCCCGAAAATAAGACCCTGTCTTATATATTTTTTGAATTCTGGATTAAGCGCTTGCCCTTATTGCCATGCACTCAAAAGCCTAGCCAGCCATACCCTTCTGGGATTCGAACTTGGGCTGCTTGCCTTGTTAAGCAGTGCTTTTACTCTCTAAGCCACAAGTTCTCCTCCCTTATCAGCTGAGCCAGGGGAAAGATTAAATCTTTTTCTGTTGAGTCACCTGGTATACCCAAATATGGGAGGGAAGCAGTATGCTCCCTCCCATAGGTGGGTATACCAGGTGACTCAAACATCTTCAGCTTTTATTAGGGGGTTGCATGTTCCAGTAGAAGTAAAGAGTAGCCAGATTTGTGGGGACTTTAGGGAAATGCCTTCTCTGCTCCCTTTAAGGATTTTCAGAGGATTCGGTGACAGAGAATGGGTGATTCAATGCTGAAAGTCCCATCTTTAGTTCCCTGTGGAAAAGATGAAGAATCATCTCCATCTGAAAGGTTGAAGAGCTACTCCTGTCAAAAGGACACCTGGAATCTGCCCGCAATTCATCCATGCACCCATCCATCCTTCTATCCATTGATCCATCCATCCATCCATCCATCCATCCATCCATCCATCCATCCATCCATCATCGGTCCGTTTGTAGAAAAATAAACCACTCCAAAGTTTGTGGAATGATTTCCTAACAATCTGAAGCAGGAAATAGGCAGCAAATGGAGCTGAAGCCTTAAAATAGAGTGGAACACAATTTCTCCCCAAAAAGTGTTAAAATACCTCCACAAATCTTGGAGAAATGCAGAAAGTCTCGTCTTAGTCTGTGCATTTGATCTTGCCTCTTGTAGTGTGTGCCCAGTCACTGCAACTTTGCCGTTTCCTACATCAAAGGTTGTCCAACTCACGCATAGACAGTACCGTTGGATGGGAAGCCATACCCCATAAAATACGACTTCAACAATTCCTAATTCTGGCGGCTCTGTTTTGGCACGGGGGGAATCTCTGCTGAAAATTCTTGGTCTTTATCTACAGCTTCTCTGGAAAGTTTGACAGCAATTGACGCAACTTTGGCAACTGCTAAATAATATGTCTTGATGTTACATGAGCTTTACCAGCCAACATCACTTCCCCTGCCATGAGTATGAAATATTGCTGAAATGTTTGCAGTGTTGCAAGGAATTTTATAGGGTAGAACTGTTGGTTTGGATGGCTGCATGATGCCTGGGAATGAGCTAGCCAAATCAATTGATTTCTTCAGAAAGGATATTCCTTTAAGATACATCCTGTGGAATATCGGCTTTGAATTGGCTAAAGAACCTTTCTGTGTTGGCTTAGGGGGTCCCTTTTTTGATGTAGGAAAAATGGTAAGGATCGTCCTGTCCTTATGCTATGCTATCCTGCTCTCTGTAAAAAAGTAAAGGTTCCCCTTGCACATATGTGCTAGCCGTTCCCAACTCTAGGGGACAGTGCTCATCTCCATTTCAAAGCCAGCACTGTCCGAAGACATCTCCATGGTCATGACTAAACGCCAAAGGTGCACGGAACGCTGTTACCTTCCCACCAAGGTGGTCCCTATTTTTCTACTTGTATTTTTACATGCTTTTGAACTGCTAGGTTGGCAGAAGCTGGGACAAGTAACGGGAGCTCACTCAGTTACGCGGCGCTAGGGATTCTAACCGCCGAATTGCCGACCTTTCTGATCGACAAGCTCGGCGTCTTGGCTGCTGAGCCACCGCGTCCCTTTGCTTGGGATAATTTACTTGGGATAACACCGGTCTTGGGATAATTAATGTAGAGAACAGATTGGATCTCCAGATAGTGGAAGAAGATGTTGACTTGTTACACGGATTCTAACATTTTTTGGGCAACTTCAGCCCCTCTTCCCTGCTGGTAGCTTGGGGTTGATGGCGTTGAAAAATTGTAGACGGGGTTGGGAAAATAAAACTGGCAATTTATGTTATTTATTTATTTGGGAAATGTATACTGCCGCCTACTCGCACATGGTGACTCAAGACGGCTTACGGGAAATTAAAAACACAATATAAAAGAAATAAAAAGCATAAGAATAGACTAGACTAGAAGAATAGAATAGAATTAGAGTAGAATGCTTTATTGGCCAATTGTGATTGGACACACAAGGAATTTGTCTTTGGTGCATATGCTCTCAGTGTACATAAAAGAAAAGATACATTTGTCAAGAATCATGAGGTGCAATATTTAATGATTGTCAAAAAGAATAAAATAAGAACACCCCCTACCCTGGCGACAACACCAGCCATTTAAGAGGCTCCATCCCGCTCTGGGTTCCCCAGGCCCACTGGCAGAACCATAACTTCAGGGCATTCCAAAAGAGTGAGGGCCAGTCTAATCTCCAGGGGGATTATGTTCCAGAGGGAGGAAGCCACCACGGAGAAGGCCCTACTTCTGGGTCCCGCGAGCTGTATCTCCTTAGGAGACAGGACCCACAACATTCCTTGTCTCCCCACTCTAGTAGGTCAGGTAGATGTGACCGGCGAGAGACAGTCCCTCAGATAATGGCTTCAAATGGAAAACTCACTGCTGTAAACCTTCTTTAAAGGAGAATGTTTGTAGCTCAGGGTTGAAATGAGGGGTCCTTGGTGCTCTCTGATCTTGCTACTTTTCTTGAAGATGTTTCATGACCCTAACTAGGTAACATAATCAGTTCTGCGTAGTAAGGAGTGCTGTTTGCTGTCAGCTATTGATAGCAAAAAGCCCTCCTTACAAGAACTGATGATGTTACCTAGTTTGGGTCATGAAACGTCTGCAAGAAAACTAGCCAGCTCAGAGAGCACCAAGGAGCCCTCATAAACCTTCTTTGTGGCCTCTTGGGAGCCTTGGTTGAGGACACTGGGAGTTGTAGTCCAAAATATCCTGGAAGCCCGCCAATTAGTTAGGAAACGCAAGATGTATTCCATAGTTAACTTGACCCAGAAAAATTCTGGTTAAATTCCCAAGGAGATTCTTTGCTTATTCTTGTCAAGACTGTGTGAACTTTGCACGCGCACCCAAAAAATATCCTTTTCTTTCTTTCTTTCTTTCTTTCTTTCTTTCTTTCTTTCTTTCTTTCTTTCTTTCTTTCTTTCTTTCTTTCTTTCTTTCTTTCTTTCTTTCTTTTTTCTTCTACCGGCATTATAGCTTTTCCTATTTGTGGGAAAAATCTGGTTTTGTTTCCGCAATTCAGACCGAGGGACTAACTTTTTTTTCCTTTTCCTTTTTCTCCTAGCTGTGTTTAACCTCATACCGGTGGGCTTACGAGTTGTGGCTATCCAAGGCGTTCAGACAAAGCTGTATTTAGCGATGAACAGTGAAGGCTACTTGTATACATCAGTAAGTGTCTGTTTTGTGTGGGGGTTTTTTTCAATGGGATTGTCTGCCTTGCATTGGATCCCAAAAGAATACAGGTTGCCCTCGGCTTACGACCCCAAAATTTCTGTTGCTAAGTGAGACATGTGTTTAAGTGAGTTTCGCCCCATTTTAGGATCTTTCTTGGCACCGTTGTTAAGTGAATCACTGCAGATGTTAAGTCAGTAACACAATTGCTAAGGGATTCTGGCATCCCCATTAACTTTGCTGCTGCGACCGTCACAAATGTGAGCCGGTGGCCGAGTGTCTGGATTTTCATTACGTGACCGTTGGGGATTCTGCAATGGTCCTAAGTGTGGGGAAAGGGTTACAGGTCACTTTTTTCAGTGCTGTGGTTGTAACTGCGGACGGTCACTAAATGAACTGTCGTAAGTCGAGGACTACCTGTAGAAATTGGCCAACCATTTGACCAGGATGGTATAAGCCCGTGATGGCGAATCTATGCCATGCCTGCCAGAGGTGGAACGCAGAGCCCTCTCTGTGGGCACGCGCACCGTCACCAGCTGTTCTGGTTTTCGGCACAGCTGGTCTTTGCGGGCGCCAAAGCACCAGAAAATGGCCTCAAAAATGGCCCCAAAAAAGGCTGTTTTCCAGGCCGTTTCCCGGGTTGTTTTGGGGGCCATTTTCAGACCATTTTTGGGCCGTTTTCAGGCCATTTTTGGCCTGAGAAACAGCCCAAACATTTACAGCCTTGAAAATGGCCTGAAAACGGCCCAAAAATGGCCCCCAAAACAGTCTGACAACAACCCAAAAATGGCCTGAAAACAGCCAAAAAACCAGGCATGTGCGTGCTGGCCAGCTGGTCTTCAGGTTTCCGGTGGTCCGGCGCACACGCATGCACGCGCATGCACACGCGTTCTGGTTTGGGCACTTGGTGCCGAAAAGGTTCACCATCACTGGTATAAGCTATAAGGTGTCTTGCCTTCAGCATGGGGTTGGACTAGAAGACCTCCAAGGTCCCTTGCAGCCCTAGGATTATTTGTTCTGTGTTCTGAATTCCATAGGTTTAGAGCAGTGTTTCTCAACCTTGGCAGTTTGAAGATGTGTGGACTTCAACTCCCAGAATTCCACAGCCAGCAACGCTGGTTTAGAGTGTGCCTCTAAATGTTAGTTTATTCAAGTATATTTATCTGAAGAATGCAAAAGACTCTATTGAATCAATGTTGAATCCCTTACCGTGAGGTTGACTTTCCTGCTCCCCTTGGGTGAACTGTGGCAGCTTAAAAGTAACGAAGCAGGAAAATGTCATAAGCTGATACGAATATTATTTCCACTTTTTTATGGCTGCAAGTTATGGCTAAAATAAGCCTCTGCCTCAGTCAGAAAAAGGCACATGAGATATGAAAGAGATTTGTCTGATAAGGCTCCGACAGGCTCCATCCAGACTGGCAATAAGTAGAATTCATGATTTGCTTCTGATCTGATATTCAGAGGATATTTGGTGTGGCATTTGATCTTGCGATCTTTCTTCTGCGTGTTTAATAAAAAACATTCAATCATCTTTACTTCAGGAAGGAGGTAAAGGTGAAGAAAGAAGAAAGAAAGAAAGAAAGAAAGAAAGAAAGAAAGAAAGAAAGAAAGAAAGAAAGAAAGAAAGAAGGAAGGAAGGAAGGAAGGAAGGAAGGAAGGAAGGAAGGAAGGAAGGAAGTGGGAGGGAAGGGAGGAGGAAGGAAGGAAGGAAAGAAAAAAGGAAGGAAGAATGAGGAAGGTAGGAAAGAAGGAAGGAAGGAAGGAAGGAAGTGGGAGGGAAGGGAAGGGAGGAGGAAGGAAGGAAAGAAAGAAAGAAGAAAGAAAGAATGAGGAAGGTAGGAAGGAAGGAAGGAAGTGGGAGGGAAGGGAAGGGAGGAGGAAGGAAGGAAGGAAAGAAAGAAAAAAGGAAGAAAGAACGAGGAAGGTAGGAAGGAAGGAAGGAAGTGGAAGGGAAGGGAGGAGGAAGGAAGGAAGGAAAGAAAAGAGAAAGAAAGAATGAGGAAGGAAGGAAGGAAGGAAGGAAGGAAGGAAGGAAGGAAGGAAGGAAGGAAGGAAGGAAGGAAGGAAATATCTTTAAACGATTGCCTTTCTTGAGATATTCAATTCATTAATTAATTTTACAATGAAGGGCTGAAGCCAGTAAATCTCGATGTTGCAAATGTCTGTTTAAGAAAGGAAATTTGTTTAATGTTTGCTGTTCATCGCCCACTCGGCCATGCCTGGCTGACCATTGGCTCTTCAGCATCGTCCACCCCAATCTAGCTTGCGGTGTTATAAAGAAGATGGCAGGGCAGGTTTGGGATGAATTATTCATGGCATCTTTTCGTTTCTGGAGAAGAAGCTAGCATTAAATTACAACCAGTAAATATGAAAGCTGGTGTCGTAGAGTTAACGTGTTGGACTAGCCTCAAGGAAACCTAACCTATCTTTAGCTACTGAATTCCCTGGGTGATTTTGGGCCAACGACCGGCTGTCTTCTCGGCTCAACCTAAATCACCCTGAACAAAAGAGAGTTTCAACTCTCATTAATAAATAGATTAAAATAAAACTGATCGTCCCCATCTAGCCGGTCTCTCTTTATAGTGAGATCTCAGAAGAAATAGGCAACTGGATCGTTGCACAGCAGATGTTCTCTCCAAGAACCTGGCTTCAAATGGGCTTTTAGGGGTAAAAATAAGACTTAGACACACGTGTGAATCCCGCATAACGAGGAATACAATCGAGGCCATCGAGTGAAGTTCAGACATATGTTTTGGATCCTGCCTTGGGCTGTGATGTTCAGATGTTCTTCAGAAGGGGTCAAGCTGTTTTCCAAAGCACCTGAAGGCCAGACAGGAAATAATGGGTGGAAACTGATCAAGGAGAGATGCAACCTAGAAATAAGGAGAAATTTTCTGACCGTGAGAACAATCAACCCATGGAACAGAAGTTGCCTTCAGAAGTTGTGAGAGCTTCATCACTGGAGGCTTTCAAGAAGAGACTGGACTGCCATTGGTCAGAAATGGTGTAGGGCAGGGGTCAGCAACCCACGGCTCTGGAGCCGCATGTGGCTCTTTCATCCCTCTGCTGCAGCTCCCTGATGATAGGGCTTTCGGTTTGGACAGGTAGAGGAAAAAGGACCCCACACTAGGAGGAGACGCTGGTGGGGGGGACCGGACTTCCGGTTGCCTCCAGGATTGAATGGGGGGCTTCCGATTAGAACCATTATGGCTCTTTGAGTGTTTAAGGTTTAAGCCGACCAGAGATGGGTTCCTTCCGGTTTGGACCAGTTTTAAAGAACCGGTAGTAACTTGGCGGCTGGGTTGCTAGAACCGGCAGTGACCCATGCTTGCCACACCCCCAAGTCGGTTCTCCTGGTGGCACCATAGGTGGCGCCATCTTGTTTTTAGCTTCTGTGCATGCACAGAAGCTTTTTTAAAGAAATGTGCATGCATGCGCAGGCTCGTGTGCCCCCATGCGGCGCACCCCTGAGCAAACCGGCAGCTGGAGAAACCAGAGCCCAACCCTGTTGCCATCCCCTGGTGTAGGGTCTCCTGCTTGGGCAGGGGGGTTGGACTAGATGACCTAGAAGGTCCCTTCCAACTCTGTTAATCTGTAATCAGAAGCGGCCCAAGACAGGGAATGTCCCCATCATTCAAATGAGTGACTCCAGTACTGGGTTTTGAAGCAGACCGTGAAGGAAAGTGCTGTGGTTATCTTGTGAGTTTTACTTGTGACCTTCCCAAAGGCCGAGAGTTGACCTCAACCACCCGAACAAGGCTGAGGTTCTCCTCCTCCAGAGAGAGGTAAAGATCTTGCTCTCCTGCCCTAACCTTGTAACTCGACTGTCTTGCAGAAAAGCATCCTAATAAATAAAAGATCTCAGGGGTGACCCAGCTATTGGAGACTCCGAAGGAAACGGTTGTCTTCGCCTGCCGAGTTGGCTAATTGGAAGAATTTCTCATTCGGTGTTCCGTTCCGATGCTTTGCTTTGCTTGCGCCTCGCCTCCAATGCATCACAATTACGGGCTGGGCGAGGAGCCTTCGCACTGGGGGGGGGGCAGGCAATCCAAAACAGCCGCCCCCAGAATTGCTGATCTCTAAACAGGCTGGAGGAAGAAGCTGCGGCAAGCAGGCGATCCGATGGATGGATGGATGCGTGGGTGGGTGGCCGGACACTCAGTCTCTGACCTTTCAGTTGGCTAGAAATTTCTCCCTTCCGCACATGGCAAACCCCAAGGGTGGTTTTTCACGCAACTGCATCAGAAATCTACACACACAGAGAGAAGGGGGGCTCATGCCGTTTGGATGGCCTGAGGAGGGCCCCGGCCCCTGCAAACTCTGTTTGGTGTGTGAGAAGTGGATGGAGGCAGCAAACTATTGAAGCACCTCTGCAGTGTGGATTGAGGGTGCTGGTGTGTGTTGTTTGTTGGTCTGTGCTTCCCTGCATTTAAAAAGAAAAAGAAAAACCTGTCTGATCTGTAATTAAGTGGTCCACAAGGAAGACAATTTTAACAGAAACTTCTCCCTGATTGACTCTCCTCTCCTCTTCTCTCCTTCACTATTCTATTCTATTCTATTCTATTCTATTCTATTCTATTCTATTCTATTCTATTCTATTCTATTCTATTCTATTCCTTATTTTGCTCTATTCTATTCTATTCTACATTCTCTTCCATTCCATTCTCTTCTATTCTTCTACATTCTCTTCTCTTCTCTTTTCTCCCATTCCATTCCATTCATTCTATTCCATTCTATTGTCTCTTCTCTTCTCTTCTCTTCTCTTATTCTATTCTATTCCCTTCCATTCCATCCCATTCCATTCTCTTCTATTCTTCTACATTCTCTTCTATTCTACATTCTCTTCCCTTCCCTTCCCTTCTATTCTTTTTTCTTATGCTCTGTCACAACACCTCTTAACAGCTTAAAGGCAGACAATAAAACAACCATGTAACCTTCTGCAGTGCAAAGAATCTACAATATTGGGAACATTTCTCTTTTTAGATATTTTTTAATCCAGCCTTTATTACTTTATTAACTCAAGGCAGTGAACCTCCCTCTTCCTCCTGTTTTCCCCACAACAACCACTCTGCCTGGTAGGTTGGGCTGAGAAAGAGGGAGTAACCCAAAGTCATCCTGCCATCTTTTATGCCAAAGGAAGGATTAGAACTTGCAGTTTCCTGGTTTCTGGCCTGGTACCTTTATCACTAGACCAAATTTTTGCACGCACACACACACACACACAAGCTTTATTTCTTGACTCTGGGAGAAAAGAGTAGCAACACAGCTCCTTATTGGAAATGCAGAAATCTCTGGACTCCTCAGATAATCTTTGGACCCTTGTTAGTATAGTTGTGAAGATTGTGTGTTGCGTCTCCACCCTATGCCAACAGCAGCTATCCATCAGCAGAGACATTCAAAGAGGACTAGCAACACAGAAGTTGTTGTGTTTCATGCCGTTCCCTTGAGTCGATTAAAAAAATAATAATACCCATGACATAAAATGTAATTGCCAACGCTGAGAATTCCCCATTGGCCCTTGACTTGACTTCAGTTTTACTAATCAGTCTAAAAGCCAAGGGAAAATCAGAGATGTCTCTACTCACATTTGGAGATAGAGTAGATTTCCCCCTCTTGGCTGCTTGTGGATGGGTAGACTACAACTCCCATAACTCCCAGTTGGGATGGCCCACTGGGGGAGGGAAGCAAAACTTATGGCCAACGTAGCTGGAGAAAGAGCTGACTGGCAGAAAAGAGAGAGCAGATCTCAGCCCTGTGGGGTAGATCAGATCTAGAAACCAATGCCCTGTGTTCAAAACTACTTTTTATTGTAAAACTGTAGTAGCACAATCAGAATAACAGAGTTGGAAGGGATTTTGTAGGTCATCTAATCCAACCCCCACACCCAACAGGAGACCCTACATCATTTCTGATGGATGGCAGTTCAATCTCTTCTTGAAAGTTTCCAGTGATGAAGCTCCCACAACTTCTGAAGGCAACTTCTGTTCCATGGGTTAATGGTTCTCATGGTTAGAAAATTTCTCCTTATTTCCAGGTTGAATCCCTCCTTGTTCAGTTTCCATCCATTATTCCTTGTCTGGCCTTCAGGTGCTTTGGAAAACAGGTTGACCCCCTCCTCTCTGTGACAGCCCCTCAAATATCTTGCAAGTCTGAATGCACTTCCCTCTTCCTACACTTTATCTTTCTGTAAATTAGGACAAGTCCTTTCTGCAGTGTTTTCTTAAGGTTTTTTTTAAGGGCCTAAGCCATGAACGTTGCTCTTGTGATTGATCTTCCCTCTGTCCTTCCAAACCATCCTCCCTGTTCCCTACATGCAATATCTTTTCAAGCACTCCCAGAAAGGGTTAAAATTGACCAGGCAAGCAAGTCTAATGGTTCAAAGCATCCAATGCCTGTCCCATTAACGCCTCGGCCCATTCTGGCTTCTTTTCTTCTCAGAAATCTCCAAGAAACAGCTTGGGAAACAGGGTGGAAGAATATAGAAGGCTTAGCACAGAGGTCTTCAAACTTGGCAACTTGAAGACTTGTGGACTTCAACTCCCAGAACATGGCAAAACATGCTGGCTGGGGAATTCTGGGAGTTGAAATCCACAAGTCTTCAAGTTGCCAAGTTTGGGGACCCCTGGCTTAGCAGAAGATCCCAGGGTGGAAGGAAGTGGGATCGATTAGACCCAGGATGCTTACAGGAAGAGAAAGGCCAGAAGAAAAGGAGGGAGAGGCGATGTTGTGAAATCAGGTTGGCTCTAGGAAATGCTACTCAATGCATCTTGTGGTTCCCCTTCCCCATTTCGGTGTGCAGTAAGAGAAGTTGCTAAAAGTGCTTTTAGAGAACCTCTCCCGGCCCCAAGTGACCCAACCGAGAGGTTGACTCGTGTTCCTTTTCACCGTTGAGCAATTTTGTGATGGCAGGGTGGAATTAATTCTGCTGCTGTTTAGAAGTACAACCATAACATTTCTTTGAGGATGGACTTGGCGGAGGCAGAAGCGGGGAGAGAGAATCTCAGACTGTAATATATTTAACAGAACAACAGAATAAGAGTTGGAAGGGACCTTGGAGGTCTTCTAGTCCAACCCTCTGCTCAGGCAGGAAAGTTTATACCATTCCAGACAAATGGCTGTCCAGTCTCTTCTTAAAAACCTCCAGTGATGGAGCACCCACAACTTCTGGAGGCAAGTTGTTCCACTGATTAATTGTCCTCACTGTTATGAAATTCCTCCTTAGTTGTAGGTTGCTTCTCTCCTTGATTAGTTTCCATCCATTGCTTCTTGTCCTGCCTTCCGGGGCTTTGGAGAATAACTTGATTCTCTCTTCTTTGGGGCAGCTCCTGAGATATTGGAAGACTGCTATCATGTCACCCCTAGTCCTTATTTTCCCTAGACCAGCCATACCCAATTCCTTCAACCGTTCTTTGTATGTTTTAGCCTACCTCTGCTTTGCTTACTCGTTTGATTTTTTTTTCTAATTCTGACTTTTTCTGAAAAGTATTTGTGATGACTGTAGTAAATTAACAGTTTAGGTAGATATATTTCCCCCTTCCTCCCCCAGGACTACATCCCCCATTATCTCCAGACATTAGATTAGGGAAATGTTTTCGGGAAAGGGGATTTCCCCATAGTAGTAGAGTAGAGAATGTGAAGTTTGCAAATACAGGTGATTTTTTTTTTAAGAGAAACAAGATTCCTCTAGGAAGTCAAGTATGAACCCTTTGCTTCTTCTTATGCCCAAATTCCTCTGAAATTGAAGTAAGCTGGAATTAAGGTTTTAAAGCTGTTGGCTTGTTCACAAATGGCAGATCCTCTTGCCGTGTGGAGGTCACGCCTGGGCAATGCTTCCGCATAAAGGAGAGAAAGCGAGGGAGAAAGAGCTGTTGACCATACAAAGGCTAGTGAATCCAAGGGAGTGAAGGGTTAACCTTCTTGGTACAAAACTGTCCAAGGGCTGAAGATCTGGCTGTTTTCCTCTGATCGGTATACGAAATTCATCCTCTCTTGTTCCTCCCTTTGCGTCTGTCAGGTTGGCACCGATTCATTTGAAGCCATTTCCTTTTTAATCCTCCCTTCCTTATAAATCTTTTTTTTTATCCATATTGAGTCTGTATGTTGTTCTCTCTATTGCCTTCTTCCTCTTCCTTCTTCCTCTTCATCTCTTCTTCTTTCTTCCTTCTTCTCTCTCCTCCTCCTCCTCCTTCCCCTTCCCCCTCTCCTCCTCCTCCTCCTCCTCCTCCTCCTCCTCCTTCTCTTTCTCTTTCTCCTTCTTCTCTTCTGGTGAGATTGATATCCATCTAGATAAGACATCTTCAGTTTAATGAAGGCAGCTGAGGGGCACAAATTTATGCTCTCTGAAATGTAATAAAATGTTGGAACACAAATACAATCAGAATCCCATTTTCCTTTTTCTTCTTCTCCTCCTCCTCCTCCTGCTCTTCCTCCTCCTCCTTCTCCAAATTCTGTCCAGTTCTGCTTTTTAATTGAGGAATTTTTAAAAAGGGTTAGAATGGAAGAATGAGAAAAATGCAGAACGTATACCCAGCGTAAGGAAAAAGGTAGATTTTTTTTTTACTTCTTCTGTCCTAGCTCCGTGACTCACCAGCTCACAACTAATGGGCTGGAGATTACAAGTCAACTCTGCTTCCATTCAAGCTGAACTCTTAACTTCATAGTCACCACCATGTAATAGCAATAAGAAAGGTTGTCACTGTCTTGTTTGGAATATTGTTTTTTTTCTAACTTCCTCGTTGCCGTTTCCTGGCGGTATCCCCATCCGAGTCAAGGTCAACCAAGCATTGTCACCTGTTATAAACAAATCAGAGAAAGTGTTGTGCTTAATATATAGAATGTCATACCACAAGAAGGCGGTGGGCTTACAGCTAATCGTACAGCCGCTTGGATTCTTTTCAATGGCTTCATCTATCAAAGTCCCATCAGAGGGAAGTCATCATTCCATCTTTTGGAAAGTGATGTTGAGGTCTTACAAGTTTAACATCAGGCCAGCCTAAAGAAAATGAGAGGAAGGGGGAAATGGGTTGATCTGAGGATGGAAAATAAAAACCCTGGATGAAAGTTTTGTTGGGAAAAAAATAATTGCAGCTTCAGAGAAATATGCCTGCCAGGCTTTTGCAAGCTTGGAGAAAGTTTGATGAAATTGACTAATGAATATATCCTTGTGATGTGACAAGATCTGGATGGAGATTGATTCATAACTTAAGATGCTGCCAATGTCTAAGAGATTGAAGCGGGAGGGAGGGAGACAGAAGGTGCCTGGATGGAGAAACCTCTGAATGTTGTGTATTTATGAAATGTGTTCAGGGATGGCTGATGAGTTTGCCCTCGGTTGCCATTTCATGTTTTTCATTCTACTTTTATGTTCTTGGGGCTTTATGTGTTATTTATTTGCTACCATATTGCTGTCTTTTTTTATCATTTTCATTAAGAATTTTCAACAGATTAAGATTAAAAACGAATAAGAACTAATAGAAAGGGAAACGGAACAGGAGAAAAGAACAAAGGAAATGCCAAAAGGACAGAAAGAAAAAAAAATAGAAAGAAGTACCTTCTGATTTTTTTATAGCAATTATAAGTACAAATGCAAAATTACTTCTTACTTGGTGCTTATAAAAATAGTCTTTCTTGGCATCCAAGGCTCTTATTACCATTGGTTATATCTTTGCCTTTTTTTATTTATGTTTGTGAGTCTTTAAAGTTTGTGATTTTCTCTGATTCTTTCTCTTCTGTTGTGTCCAAGTACTGGTTGTCCATTATCCAGACTTTTTTGTCTTTCTTATCAACAATTGTTAAGACTGGGGTGTGATGTGGCAGGTGCCTGTCCGTTTGAATTCCAAAATCCCAGAGCACCTTAGCTTCTTTGTTTTCAGTTACTGTGTCTATTTTGTGGTCCTACCCGTTCTTGCTTGTAGGCAAATGGTATTTCTTGCAGACATTGCAATGCACCATTGTTGCTACTCTGTCACGCCGCTGCTTGTAGTCAGTCTGTGCGATCTTCTGTTGCAGCAACTAACCAGGTGATTCATTGTTTCTTCAGCTTCTTTGCAGAAGTGGTGTTAGTGGTTGTCTTAACTCTGGCTTTCTAGGCATTTGTTCTTAAGATGCTTTGCAGTCAGAATCAGTCCTTTTGTGACGTTCTTCGATGTTCCTGTCTTAGCCATTGCCAAATCTTCTTGTTATCTGCCTACACAACAAGGTGAAATCACAAATACCGGTACCAGTTCTTTAGTTGATGTTGGCCTTCAAATTCTTCCCAAGAACCAGTTTGGTATCAAATTCTTCCCAACAACTCAGGATGTTCTAATATATCAGTATAATATCTGTGCGAAACCAAGCAGTGCGGCCTTTTGTGACAATAATGATGAGGATGATTCCCTGCATGGTGTTTGAAGAAAAAAAGCTCTGCCATGAGGTTATTCCCCCTCTCTTTTCTGCTGCTCAAATTATTCTGAGAATTTCAAGTTGCGTTCCTTCTCAACCTTGCCGTTGTTGTTACTCATTCAGAACAGGAAATGAAAAGCAAAGGACAGCTTCAAATTAATCAATCACTCTTCCACCCATTCCTGTTGTCACTCCGAGGCTGAAGGCCGCTGGCTTTGAAATGGTTCCTCCAAAACAGGAAACTTGCATAAAGGCAAACCAAGATTCCTCAATGAGCGAGAACAAGCCCACATTTGGAATTCTAGATGCACCCCTATTTTTCTGCAGCTGCTGAGAGTTGGTTTGGAGAAGGGGACACGTTAAGACGGATAGCTGAGATAATGCGAGATGAATTGCTGCCCAACGCAACATAGCTTTTTTGCAAGGGGGGCGTCTGATTAGAAGGAGTGTGTTTGAAGGATGGGGGCAGGGGTGAAATCAGGGCACCTTCTCTCATTTAAAATGAGATGGCTTTGGCTAGCCTTTCCTAACTGGATCCTTTCCAGGTTTCCTGGTCAATTCCCTTAATCCCAGATGTCTGAAAGCCAATGGGAGTTGAGAGAACTTGGACAGTGTTTCTCAACCTCAGCAGCTAAGAGGTGTGGACTTCAACTCCCAGAATTCCCCAGCGAGTATGTTGAAATCCATACCTCTTAAGGTTGCAGAAGTTGAGAAAGACTGAGCTACAGGAAGTTCTTTCTGGAATGGGAATGCTTTGAGTTATCTCACATGGACTTTTGCTTTATTTCCAGGGAAACACCCTGCACAATTTTTTTTCTCCATTGTTGTATTTTATATCCTTGCATCCTTGCATCCTTGCATCCTTGTATTTTATATGGGTACCAGGTAGCTGAGGAGGGCTTTTAAATACCTAGCTTCTCATGATGGGATCCTCTCCACAGCAAGCCGTCTGGCATCCTAGACTTATATTTCTCCCAGGGGCCTTTTTCAGATTGAAAAGTTTGGGCAAAACTGGGAAGAGACATCACAGAAAATAGTCACGCCAGCTGTCACCATCCTCTCCCACACCCAACACCTCCAAGTGCCAAGCAAACTGGAAAACACAAGCAAGGGAGACCTAAAAGATATTCCTAAATGCCTCAAGAAAGAGTTAGAAAAACAGAAGGGTTTATTTACTTTCAATTTTCCAGGATTTTTTTATTTATTTAATCAATTCTTATATTATATTCTTATATTATTAAGAGCCGAGGTGGCGCAGCAGTTAGAGGCAGGTACTGCAGGCCACTTTAGCTGACACTGATCTGCAGGTCAGCGGTTCAAATCTCACCGGTTCAAGGTTGACTCAGCCTTCCATCCTTCCGAGGTAGGTAAAATGAGGACCCAGATTGTTGGGGGCAATATAAATATACACTGCTTACTGGTGTAAACCACTTAGAGAGTGCTTGCACTGTGAGGCGGTATATAAATGTCACTAAATAAATAAATAATAAATAAATTGATAGGATTGTCCAAGTAGACAGCTGCAACTCTGGGTGGCCCAGAAAGGTTTGAAAACCCAGAAGCAGAGCCAACAAAATAACAACAACACAGTTGTTGATTTGAAACATGATTTATGTTTCAAACCAATTTAACCACCCCATAATCCCTTGCAACGTGGAGTCTGGGCAACTGAATGGAGCTAGCAGAGTGTTTACTGGCTGGATGCCCTTCCTGTCACCAATGCAGAGTTTTGTTCAGCAGATATTAGTCTCATTGCGGCCAGAGAGAGAAATACCTGCCTCTACCTAGGATCAAACTCACAGCCTCCTGATTGTGAGGCGAGAGCTCCACCTCTAGGCCACCGGACCACTCAACAACACAGGTGAAATGATGAGGTAGAACCCAACTCTCAAAGAAGAGAGATTAAGAAGAGGAGATCATCTCTCCTCATGTATTTGCGGAGTTCAGAACAGAGTAAAACAACAGCCAGCCCATAGCCAATTATTCACATGCTTCCAGGAAAAATTGGTTGAAGTATCGAGGTCCCAAAATTTAGGTTCAGGGCTATCAAACACAAGGCCCGCAGGCCGGATGTGGTCGGATCCAGCCTGCAGGGCCATCCTAGAAAATGTAAGGGGCCAGCCTGGGTCACTTTGGCCCCGTCTACCCAGTGCAAAAAGGAAACATCAAGCCAACCAGCAGTGGGTTGCTCCCGGTTCGGACTGGTTCTTAGAACCGGTAGTGGTGGCTGGCTCCGCCCACCCACCCGGGACGCTTCTGCACATGCGCGGGCGCGAACTGGTGTCAATCTAATTTAGAATCCACCACTGGGGCCAATGTGGCTTCAACCTAGTCTACCCAATGCAAAGAGGAAACATGCCAGCAGTTTGGGGAGTGGTGTCAAGCTGACCACGCCTACCCAGTGAGCCACGCCCACCCAGTGAGCCACGCCCACCCAGCCCCCCAAGGTAAAGCACAGCCCTGATGCGGCCCTCAATGAAATTGAGTTTTATACCCTTGATTTAGGTGGACTGACCAGCTGTCACACAATTTCCTCTATTTCTTCTTTAAATAGTAGTTTCTCCAGAGGAACCAGGAGAATTGAATTACCTAAATTTTCAAACAGACAAAAAAACTAAGTATGGCTTGCAGATGCTCCCAAGTCTTTGTCTTGAAAACCCTGAAAGATTGGAGCCATTCATGGTAGACAGGCTGCCTTATCAAGCTCTCAATAGGTTGAATTCTGGGAACATGCATCCGGTGCCTTTGGAAACCATCTCATTGAGGAAGATTGGTCTATATAGAGTGGACATTTTTCTCTCCAGGATTTTCACAGCCCTGTCCGAAGACCCATTGGGACCTTTGGCATATAATGCCCATTGCTCTGACTGGGCCAAATCCTATTGTCCGTGGTGGAATCCTATCAATGCCAGCCGCCTGAGACAGATGGACAATGGTACCACTAGAGACATTGGCTTGGAGGTGCCGATGTCTTTTTGGCTGGAGGTGGCTTAAAAAGAGGTCTTGAAAGTTCATTCACCCCTGTAATTTTATAACTGCACCTTGGCACTTGGGGTGAGGAAAAGGGCAAGACAGAAAGAATTGGTTACTTTTTCATCTCGAGAAAGCCTTAATTTAATAATGTGGACTGGCTCAATTAGATGGGGAGAAAAAAAAGCCCATCTTTTTATATTTTCAAATGACATCCTATTGATCTTCTTCCCTCCCTTGGTTGGCATGTCTGCGTCTCCTCTTCATTTAATCTTCTTTGCCTGAAATGATGCCTTGGTTGCCACAGTCCAATTTAAATAACGAATTCTCCCCTTTTCTTGGCATTTATTACTGTTATTGTTCCTTTTGCTGCTGTACCCGTGGCGTTCTTAACAACAGTCACCCGCCAAACTTATAATTTAGTGTGCAGAAATCGAATGATGAAACAAGTTAGATGGTGATTAAGGCAGAAGGAGACAGAAGAAAATCGAGGGATGGAGTTAACCAGACAGAGGCTGACAGACTGGTGTGGGAGGGAAGAAAGTCCATCCTCATGTTTTGGGGTTGGGTTGGGTTTTGTTTTTTTGTTTTGTTTTGTTTTTTGTTTGTTTTTTTAGGAAACAGATACAAATGTGGTTATTTTATCAAGTTGCTTGGGAGCTGCTGGACTGTTGTGGTAACCCCTCATGAGTACCTCGCCCTACTCCCGAGGTAAGTCCCTCGGGAGTAGGGCGGCATATAAGAACCAAGAAATAAATAAATAAATAAATAAATAAATAAATAAATAAAATCATGCCGATAGATTGTTTTTGGACCATTTTATGGAAAAATGGTGTAGATGTTGTTTTCAAGGTGATGCATATGATTTTAATCCCAATTACATATTGGAGCACAGAGTCAGTAGAAGGGAATAGTGGGTGGATGGATGGATGGATGGATGGATGGATGGATGGATGGATGGATGGATGGATGGATGGATGGATGGATGGAAATCAAGGAAGGAAGGAAGAAATCAAAGAAGGGAAGGAAGGAAGGAAGGAAGGAAGGAAGGAAATCAAGGAAGGAAATCAAGGAAGGAAATCATAGAAGGAAAGAAATCAAGGAAGGGAGGGACGGAGGGTTTTTCTGCTTTCTCAAAGTATTAAATAGTCCATTTTCCATCAGAATCTGCTAATCACTTCTTTAACTTCCAACTGGGTGAATGGTTCTCAGCCAGTTTACCTTGAAATCTCTGCACTGGATCCCAGCTGTGAGCCTCAATTGTCCAGGATGGTTGTTTAGAATATAACCGAACAAATGAAATTAAAATATCACAGGCCTAATTTTTACAGGGAGAACCTTATAGATTGCTGTGTAATGGCCCACGAAATAAGAAAGGGCTCCTTAAATTAATAGTTTTGGTGTCTTGTGGTTTGCAATCCTAAAGAGAAAAGGGGTCTACGGATCTTTTAGCATCTATTCAATTCCAAGAGGAATCCTTGATCTTCACCTTTGATTTGGATCTTGGATGTGAACTTACTAGAAATTTCAGACCATTCTGACAGACAAGAATATAACTTTTTTAAAAAAAATATCGGACAAAAGAAAATAACAAACCATTTCTGTACTGCTACTGTGTTGGTTAAGCTACCAGGAGTCCAGCTCAATTCAAAGATTTTATTTTCAAAAAAATAGGATTTTGAGATGACAGAAGATTGCCAAGGAAAATGGAAGGAGAATGAACACCCAAGCCAGGGTATTTTCAGTTTTTTTTTTCATTTTTGATTATTTAAACCAGTGGTGGGTTCCTACCAGTGCGGTCCACTCTATAGCACCGGTAGCAGCCCGCTGGTGACATCACAGTACTGGTGCGGTCGGTTGCCGGTGCCTGGGCGCCCCCATTTTTATAAAAAAATAAATTTTTAAAAAAAGTTTCTTCTGCGCATGCCCAGAAGCCGAGCTTCCGGCACTGCGCATGCGCTGCCTTCCTACCCCACAGTGAGTCCAAGCAGGGGAGGATGGCTGAGGGAGTGAGTGAGACGCTGAAAGAACGGGCGGCAGGAACTATCTCCATTCCCCTCCCTTCAGCAGTCCGAGAAGCCACGAATGTGCGGTGATGATCCTAGGCATTTTTGCACGTTTGAGGCTTCTCGAGCTGCTGAGGGGAGGGGGAATGGGCAACAGGACTTATCTCAGTTCCCCTCCCTTCAGCAGTCTGAGAAGCCATGCTCACCCGGTCACATGGCCGGCAAGCCACACCCACTGGTCACATGGCTGGCAAGCCACACCCACAAAATAAGCCACACCCACAGAGTGGTAGTAAAAAAATTAGGAACCCGCCCCTGATTTAAACTGGTTGTTTTTCCCTCTTACTGACTGCTCCGTACCTATTGTCACATCTTAGGTTTCTGTTTGTGTTGCCTCTTCTATTGTTCATTTTTCTTGACTGCCAATTTCACTTCTTCATGTGAGCTTATCACCCACACTTGATTTAATTTGGGATTGATCACTTTGGGGGAGAATGGAACGTGTGGCGGCTTTGTTGCCGTAGGAAATTAACCAATTCCTCATTAACCTCGCAGCTTTGTTACCATTCTGTCAAAAGCATTACTCAATGTTGTGACATTTTAAATTAAAGCTCTTGTCTGATTTCTGATGAATAAAGAGCTAGGAGCCTGGGTTAATAAGCCACGTGAACCGTACAACAGACGAGCCATCTTGGGTTTTTCCAAAGAGGCTGGAAAAGCAACCACGTATTCTTGAACAAGTGCGAATGAATTTGGTGAAATCATTTTTTAAGGTGATTTTCACAGGCTGGGATGAGGGTGAGCAGATCTTCCCTGATTCAGGTTAGCCTCCTTTGCAAATTTGCAAGCCACGGTGACCTACCTCCTTTTTTACAGATTAACAGAGCACCTCATTGGGTGGCAAGCTGTTCTACCAGATGACAGTTCATAGGGTCAGTTCCTCCAAAGTTCCTCTGGACGTCCAATCAAAGTGGTCAGGATTGTCTAGATCAGTGATGGCGAACCTTTTTCCTCGGGTGCCGAAATAGTGCGTGCACGCGCTATTGCACGTACGTGCGTGCCCACACCCATAATTGAAAGCCCCCCACTTGCCCCACCCCCCTGCACATGTATGTGTGACCCCCCTCCCCCATTTCCTGACTTCCAGTGGGCCCAGTAGGCCCGTTTTTTGCCCTCCCAAGGCTCCAGAGGCTTTCTTGGAGCTTACGGAGGGCGAAAACACTCCCCCCGCCACCCCGGAGGCCCTCCGGAGGCCAAAATTGTCCTCCCAGAGCCTCTACACGAGCCAAAAATCAGCTGGCGTGCACGCACATGCACACTGGAGCTGAGCTAAGGCAACGGCTCGCGTGCCGGCAGATATGGCTCCACGTGCCACCTGTGGCACCCGTGCCATAGGTTTGCCATCACTGGTCTAGATCCTCAGGTAGTTTTTGCATCCAAGCATTTGTCTTCTGGGCATGAATGAAACTCAGAATGATGCCCGTCTACAGAAGCGGTTCTTTGGGCTGCAATTGTTGCAAGGGGCCCTCAGAAGAAATTGGCTTGATGGCAGCAGAGTGGCTCAGCTCCTAATTTGAACATCCATCTTTGAATGCAGCAAGTTGTGCAGTCCCTAAACACAGCAAATTACTGTACTGAAGCTATAATCACCTTTTCCAGACACTCCGGGGTTCTCTTTTAGTGCTCTTAATTGGATGATGAGCTCTATGGTGTCCCATCTCCTTCCCACCAGTTGACTTCAGTGCGTGGTTTGTCTGTTGTTGTTGTTTTTTGCGACTTGAAGAATACCGCCGTCGCCTCTTTATGCTGTGACTTAAAGAAATATCTACCTGCAAGCATTTGAAAGATACAGATACAGTTACAGATTAAGAGAGTTGGAAGGGACCTTGCAGGTCATCTAGTCCAACCCCCTGCCCAAGCAGGAGACCCTTACATCTGCCTCTACCTAGGATTGAACTCACAACCTCCTGATTGTGAGGCAAGATTGTGAGGCAAGAGCTCTACCTCTAGGCCACAGCAGCTGGATATGCACATCCATGACACACTATGCACATGTAAATCCCAAGTCAGAATCAATCTGACTAGTCAACATTCCGTATTCATCGTCTTCTTTTTATGACCCCATAATTCCTTGCGGGGTGGAGTCTGGGCAACTGAATGGAGCTAGCAGAGTGTTTAATGGCCGGATGCCCTTCCTGTCGCTAATGCGGAGTTTTGTTCAGCTGATATATTCTCACTGTGCCCAGAGAGAGAAATATCTGCCTCTATTTATTTATTTAATTTATTTATTTTGTGAGATTTATATACCGCCTCACAGTGCAAGCACTCTCTAAGCGGTTTACACCAGTAAGCAATGTATATATTTACATTGCCCCCAACAATCTGGGTCCTCATTTTACCTACCTCGGAAGGATGGAAGGCTGAGTCAACCTTGAGCCGGTCAGATTTGAACCGCTGACCTGCGGATCAGTGTCAGCTAAAGTGGCCTGCAGTGCCTGCCTCTAACCGCTGTGCCACCTTGGCTCTTATCTAGGATCGAACTCACAGCCTCCTGATTGTGAGGTGAGAGTTCCACGTCTAGGCCACCGCACCACCGTGCCCTCCCCCCACACATGTGCACAACACCCCCCCATGTGCTGCCCCCCACGCATGCGCACAGGCCTCACTGAAGCCTCCGGACTCCTGAAGCCTAGGGACAGCGAAAAATGGCCCAACGGGCAAACCAGAAGTTAGGAAAAATGGACTTCCAGTTTGCCTGTTGGGCCATTTTTCGGCCTCCAGAGGCTTCAGCTTCCCTGAAGCCTCCAGAGTGCAAAAAAATGGCCCAATGGACAAACAGGAAGTCCGTTTTTCCAAACTTCCGGTTTGCTCGTTGGGCACTCCGGAGGTTTCAGGGAAGCCTCCTGAAGCCTCCGGAGGGCGAAAACGACCTTCTCCAAAGCCAAAAATCAGCTGGCCAGAATGCGCATGCATTCTGGAGCTGACATAGGGCAACGCTTTGCGTGCCCTCCGATATGGCTCCGCGTGCCACTTGTGGCACGCATGCCATAGGTTCGCCATCACGATTCTAAACAATATGACAGGAGCCATTTCCAGTTAAGACTGTTTCTTGCAGGAATCTGGTGGTTGCTAAAGACCCATGGTGCAAAACAATCATGGTTCATTTGATATTGGCTTCTGGTCACCTTCATGAGCTTTCAAAAGCACCCTGGTCTGCAGCGGTCCGAAAAAAGACTATAAATAAATAATAGGAATGTAATGAGGTAGATGGTAAATGTTGCATTAACATCAGCCACTTGGTAAAAGAGCATTTACTCTCAACGTCCCTCCTTTGATCTTAATATCTCTCTCCCCAACCCCCATACTAAACACCTTTTCCCCATCTCCGCACGGATCTGCCAATCGTGATGGAGTAGCAAAATTCTCCTCCCAGATCGATATTTCTTCACTTCAGATGTTGTGATGGCCTGGAGAGGCAATGGCCCACCTGCTCCAAAACTACATTACGGCGAAAGGAAAGAGGAGCAGAGCAGGGAAGGGTGGAGGCTGAGGCCAGCAAAAGATCGAATCATTTCTGCATTAACAGATGGGACGTTGTGCAAATATTGATCTTTTTTTTATTTTCCTTTCTTACATTTCTTTGCTTTCCTCCTCCTCTCCTCTTCTCTCCCCCCACCCACCCACTCCCCTCCCCCACCCTCTTCCTGCAGGAGCACTTCACACCGGAATGCAAGTTCAAAGAATCCGTTTTTGAAAATTATTACGTCACGTATTCCTCCATGATCTACCGGCAGATGCAATCGGGAAGGGGTTGGTACTTGGGTCTCAACAAAGAAGGCGAAGTCATGAAAGGGAATCACGTGAAGAAAAACAAGCCCGCCGCACACTTCCTTCCCAAACCGCTAAAAGGTAACACCCTTCGGATATCCTCAGCTATTGCAGAGAATTTTGAATACAATTTGGTTTTCCCTCCTGCTGTTTTGATCTTGGGGTGCTTGAGAATTTCTTTTGCATTTCTCTAGAAGGGCTTTGGGAGTTTATTGGAGGGTTAGCCTTTGTCTTCTGCTCCATCGAGTCTTATTTATCTTTTGCTGTGTATGTGTGTGCAATGAGTGGGTGGGGTGAAGGCCCAAATGGAAGCAACACTTAGCACACCTGTCTATGGAGATTCTCAGTCATCCATGGTTGTCCCAAAGGTGCTTTTTTGGGAGGCAACTGGACTTGCTTGGTTTTCTTTGAAGATGTTTTGCTTCTCATCCAAGAGGCTTCTTCAGCTCTGACTGGACGGTGGGGAATAGAAGGATTTCTACTCCTTGCAGACAGCTGGTCATTTGCATCCTTTTAGAGCAGTGTTTCCCAACCTTGGCAACTTGAAGATGTCTGGACTTCAACTTCCAGAATTCCCCAGCCAGCGAATGCTGGCTGGGGAATTCTGGGAGTTGAAGTCCAGACATCTTCAAGTTGCCAAGGTTGGGAAACACTGTTTTAGAGGGTCATTGAGACCAACAGTTCCAAGGAGGCTCCACACCCATTTGCACCACTCTGGTGACCCTGATATAAACCTCCAAGTGGCCTCAACGGCTCTCTAAAAGGATGCAAATGACCAGCTGTCTGCAAGGAGTAGAAATCCTTCCATTTCCATCCAGCCAGAGTTGAAGGCGCTTCTTGGATGAGAAGCAAAATGTCTTCAAAGAAAAAAAAAGGAAGTCCAGTTGCCTCTTGAAAAAGCGCCTTTGGGATCTGGCGCACCTAGAGAGAGCCAGGATTGTTAAGTTTGGGAAGGCATTGGGTTGTTAGTTTACCCTCCGTTTCTGTTTGGCGCTGGGCTCAAAATGGCGAGAAAATAGATTCCTGGGTTTCGACAATTAGGGTTGGAGGAGATGGATTTGGGGTTTGGATGCAGCCTGGTTGCTTCAGGTTCGCCACCCATGTCTTCTATTTGCAACTTCCCCAGCAGTTAGCCAAAAATAAATGATTCCCCTAGAAAGTGTTGGTCCTCTCCTTTGTCCCCAGGGTGGGCCTTGGTAATCTTCTTCTTGAATGCAGATTAGCAAAATGCTTCAAAGAGTGACATTTCTGGGCCTATTTTCCTATCCTCTCTCCTCCTTAATGCCCTCCTGGGGGTGCTTCTAAGCCTTCCCCCTCCCATTTGAACCCCACCCCATCCCCTTGGGGAAGGCTAGGTCAAGAAACTTCCGTTGGCCCAAGATCCCTTGAGTAGCCATCAGGTTGAGCTGTGGAGCAATCTCCTGGAAGTCAGTTCCTGGGTAAACATAGAAAGATAGACTCATGGGGTTGGGAAGGGATCTTGGAGGTCTTCTAGTCCAACCCCGCTGCTCAAGCGGGAGACGCGTCTGTGATTCTTCTCTGACTTTCCTTTCTCCTCCTTCCAACCAGTGGCCATGTATAAAGAACCCTCCCTTCATGACCTTACTGAATTCTCACGGTCCGGCAGTGGAACTCCAACAAAAAGCAGAAGCGTCTCGGGAGCGTTGAATGGCGGCAAATCTATGAGCCAGAACGAAACGACGTAGCCAGGACAGAGAAGCTAGAGGAGAGAAGAAGCGTCGGTGGGGACTTTTTTTAAACCTCTAGATCTGCTATAAGAGTCCTTATTTTTGCAAAAAGCCTACCATTCAGCCCTTCCCGACAAGCCAACAAACTGGGATAGGTCTCTCGGCCTTTTATCATCTACTTTGGACTTTCCGGCGGTCCCCAAATCACCATAAACGATTCGTGTGGAAGGAAAGATTCCCCCTCAATGATGTAAAACGCAAACACGGGCCTAGCCAGACAAACATGAAGCAGCAATGACCTCCCATTGAGCCTGCCTTTACTTCTTATCCTCACCTACGCTCTTGGGGAGGGGAAAAAAATCCCGCCAAATTTAAAAACACATTTCGGCTTTCTAACTGAGACAAAAAAACCCTGTCAAAGATCTCTTTCTTTCTTTCTTTCTTTTCCTTTGCTCTTTGAGGGAAATTTCAATATTTAGTGTTTTATATAGGAATGGTTCGGAGAGGGGAAGGGGAAGGGGACTCTGTGTATGCTCTTTTGTTCTTTTTTTTTTAGCTTACCATTTTATATATCCTAAAGCTTGGTGAGGAAAAGAAATCTGAATATATCTCTTTTTTTTAAATTTGGCTTTATTTTATTTTTATTTTGGGGGGGGATCTCTTCTCTTGAAGGGGTTTTGAGCTGTGTCTTTACAAGCAAAGCAAAATCCTGCTAATATCCTAGTGTAATCTTGAGGAAAAATAATCAATAAATCAGGTTTGGAGCCGGATCGCAGTAAATCTTAGGCTCCAGCAAAAAAAAAAAGTGTTCTTGTGATTTTAACACACACTGAGATATATACTGTTTTTTATAGATTTGTAATCATCCTTTCCAAGCCCTCATGCTAAACCCCCAGCCTGTAGGAACCGAGGCGTGTGTTAATTTCCCCCGTCTGTGGAAAATAATTATTTTTTTAAAAACAGGGTGAATCGAGTTCTTCCCACAATGTAGATGTCCTTTTCTTTTCTTTTCTTTCTCCTCCTCCTCTTCCCTCCGCTCTTCTCTTAATTTTGTGTATCATGTTTAAAAAAACAAAAAACAAATGCAAAACCTGTGGATGTACCTTCTTTTTTCTAAAGACAGAAACTGTGGAACTAAAGTGACTTAACTCCGTTTTTATAACCATGACATCTTATTTGTAAACATCTTTTTCCTTTTTCGCTTCCCTGAAAATTTGGGTGGAGAGAGTTGAAGGTTATCCACGGATAAGTTGGAAAAAATCTAACGCGAAAAGGAATTGCAATCCAGCCTGTTGAAGTGACTGGGATTGAAGGAAGTGAGATGATGGTTAACCTCTCCTGGTCTTACCTTGAGAGAGGAGAAGCTGTTAAGACAGGAAAGGACGGGGAGGGGATTTCCTAAATTCTGACTGGAAATTGGGTAGATCTTGGTAGATCTTAGATCTAGGAGACATGGTGGCTCAGTGGCTAAGACGCTGAGTTTGTCGATAAGAAAGGTCAGCAGTTCAGCGGTTCGAATCCCTAGCGCCGTGTAATGGAGTGAGCTCCCGTTACTTGCCCCAGCTTCTGCCAACCTAGCAGTTCGAAAGCACGTAAAAAATGCAAGTAGAAAAATAGGGACCACCTTGGTGGGAAGGTAACAGTGCTCTGTGCGCCTTCAGCGTTTAGTCATGCCGGCCACATGATCACGGAGACGTCTTCGGACAGTGCTGGCTCTTCGGCTTTGAAACGGAGATGAGCAACGACCCCTAGAGTCGGGAACGACTAGCACGTATGTGCAAGGGGAACCTTTACCTTTATGGTGGAAGAAGAAAAGGTGCAAGCATCGATCACCACATGGGAACCTTTCTGAATACAATAGATGGGAATATTTGTAGCTCAGGGTTGAACAGTGGGGTCCTTGGTCCTCACTGAGCTCGGTGGCTTTCTTGCAGACCTTTCATGACCCAACTAGGTAACATCATCAGGCCAGATCCAGCTCCGTCATCCAGCACCGATGATGATGATGATGATAGTTGGGTTATGACACATTTGCAAGAAAACCTTAGAGAGCACCAAGGATTGCTCTTCCTGAATCCTTATTTTCTATTTGCAAGAGGCTGGAATTGTATTTTCCTTCTCTGTTGTTGTTGTTGTTGTTGTTCTTGTTTTTAAAAGAAACAGAAGTAATGCAACCAGGGAGGGAGGGAGGGAGAGAAAGTTACATTTCTGTTTAGTTCATCATATCTTTTGCATGAGAGGAAGTTGGAGACGGGCTTCAGAAGTTGCATGAACTGTTTAAGATTTTGTGCATTGCTCTCTGTCAAAGATAACATGTACAAAGCAGATCTGGGCCAGGATGAGCTGTTTCCGGTCGCTTTGTACAAAGGAGATGTTTATTATTTGTTGTATACAACCATGCACTGAATAAACGAATTTATATTAAGGTGTCCATTCTAAAGAAAAAAAAGAGCAAAGAATAACAAAGCCTAGCTTGTGGATTCAGTCAGGTTCAGAGCTTCTGACCTGGAGAAACCAGCGATAAAAAGCAGTCTTGTAAGTTACAGAACTTCAATCTCAAACTTTCATTGCTTCTCAAGTGGGCTGGGTTCTTTGAATCCTGTAAGGAATCCTGGGATCTTTCAAGATGCTAATAGAAAGCTGTAGGACAGAAGCGAAACATTTTCAAGGAAAAAAAACCCAAGAAAGTCCTGTTGGCTTTTGTGAAAAAAGCATCTTTGGGACATGGAAGAACTTCCTTTAAAAATGACCAGAGGGGAAAAACGATACCTTGAAGCTTAGGACTTTTTAGCGGAAAGAACTTTTGGTTCCTCGGTTCTAGAATGAAGGTCTGATATCAGTAGATATTTCTTCTTTGTTCTGCCCAGCTCCTATTCAAACCTGATTAGCAAGTCACTCTCCCAAAATCAATTTTGGCTGATTCTCTCCACCGATACAAAATTTAAAAAATGTAATAGCTAATTGAAAACTCTCCAAAGCTCATGGGGAAACTCCTTCTATATACAGTATATTGTCCCCAAAAAACTACATAGATACGCAAATACAGTCGCCAGATGAGCTGAATCTAAGGAGAGCACAATTATTAGAGTACTTACATCCACTGAGCTCTCCCACATTACCTTTGTCCTACAGAAGTAAGTGAAGACTTTAGGGGGTCTTCAAGAAAATATCAGAAGAAGGCAAAAATACTTGTTTGCACCCAGTGGGAATTTCACTGCACCTCACACATTTTGATGGTGGCAGAGCAGTTCAGTAATTTAGCAGGCCAGAACATCTCAAGAAGGACTCTGATAGAATCTTTGACACGTGGCAGCAATTCAGATCTTTAGTCATATTCACGCACTAACTGGCAGTTAAGTCGGAAGGCTCTTGAGACAAGCTGCATCCAGCCTCTTATTTAAAACTCAAAAAATTTGGCAAAGATTCAAAGAGATGGTTCTTCCGTAAGCTAATTGATTGCAGATGCTGGAAAAGCCGTAATTAGAAGCAGAAAATGGCACACTATAAACCATAGATTTCACTTCCTACATCTCCTTCGGCTCGTGCCCCCTAACCAACTAGGAGCAGGTTACTTCTCAGTGGTAGAAACAGAGGAATTCTGTGCATTTTTATTTTAGCAGATCTTCCAAGTTGCAGGACCCTCTTCCTGGAGCTGGGAGAAATACACAGAGGAGCTTCTTCTGGCCGTGGCATTTGTGGGTTTAATGGATCCCCAAAAAATCTGGGATCCACCACATACAATGAAGTCCCAGACTGCTTATCCAGAGTTTAGTGAATTAGCAACACTAATTCAAACAAAAGTTAAGGTGATCAAATAATCCTTCCAATAAGATGTTTTTAAGAAGAGACTAGGCAGTCACTTATCTGAAATAGTATAGGTTCTCCTGGTTGAGGGGGCTGGACTAGAAGACCTCCAAGGTCCCTTCCAGCTCATTCATTCTATTCTATTCTATCTACGGTAAATACTTTTGTGTCCAAAGGTGAAGCTTCTATAGGCATCACAAAATGGTGAACTTCTGGTTTGCTTTCTTTTGATGAAGGAAAGGAGCAAATAAGCAAGTTTAAATCTGGATAATATTTACACCTTAGGGACTCGTCTTTTATATAGTGCAGGAAATCCACAGCTGGTGAACAAGCTGGAAGCTGCATTCCTACACAATGCTAAGCTTGGTTAGTGTTAAACCTGGCTAGCTTTCTTAAGTTTAGCAAGCTAGATGCACTAATCTTTCTGGTGAATTTACTGTAAGCTTCCTTCAGGGGTGGGTTCTGGATTGTTTTGCTGCCGGTTCACTCAGGGTCGTGCTGGGCGCGCGTGTGTGCTTTGCGTGCGCACCCCTGCAGCCATCAAAAAATAGCTTCTGCGCAGAAGCAAAAAATTAGCTTCTACGCATGCACAGAAGCAAAATCCAAGATGGCGGCGCCCACGGACCAGCATTGACAGAACCGGCTCCGTGACGTCATCGCCGGTTTAGAACCAGTAGGAAACCACCTCTGGCTTGCTTATGTATGGAAAACCCAAAAGTGGACTAATTTAGCTTGCTGTATGATGATTAACAATGAAGTGGTGGAAATCCTTCTATCCTATAGCACAGCAATAATTGCATCTCTCTCTCTCTCTCTCTCTCTCTCTCTCTCTCTCTCTCTCTCTCTCTCTCTCTCTCTCTCTCTCTCTCTCTCTCTCTCTCATATCTCATATCTCTGTTTTGGTTGCTTATGACCATGCACAGAGAATTTTGGCCTTCCCATGGGATCACTGGATGCCCACCGGTAGAGAAATAAAAGGAGATGGAAAGATACAGGTCTCTCTTTCTTTTTCTTTCTTTCTTTCTTTCTTTCTTTCTTTCTTTCTTTCTTTCTTTCTTTCTTTCTTTCTTTCTTTCTTTTTCTATGTATATCTGTATATGAGAAGCTTTTCTTTCCACATATCTCCCATCCATGGGAATCTTAGCGGTCAACATCTAGGATCTTCAGCCACGGATCTGGGGGAGACACTTTCCGAGAGGAAGTCTTTGCAAAGCCATCCCTCCCTGTTGCTTAGAGACGCAGCTGAATCCCAGGGAGGATTAAAGCCGTCCTCGCATTGGAGGGGACGTTGATCAGACACCGGAACGCAACTGTCATCAGTTGCTCCTCATGGTTGAACAGCAGCCTCGCAAACACCGGCTGCAAAGCCCTTGGCAGTTGCATGTCAAGACCTTCCCAATTGGCAGACAAGTGCCAATCTGCTTCTTTAGGCGCGGCCCTTGTAGAGAAACCTACAAGAGGCTATTTTATTTTTATTCATTTATGTTATTTGTATCCTGTTCTTTATTATAACCACCCTGTGAGTGGAGCTGGGCTGAGAGAATGCCTGGCCCGAAGACACCCAGCCAGATTTCATGCCTAAAGTGGGACCAGAAATCATGGTCTCCTGGTGATTGGTGCAAAGTCACCCAGTTGGCTTTCATGCCTAAGATGGGACTAGAACTCACAGTTTCCTGATGGCCCAAATTCACCCAGTTAGTTTTCATGCCTAAAGATAAGGTGACCAGACGTCCCGCTTTTGGCGGGACAGTCCCGCTTTTTAATAATTTGTCCCGCATCCCGCGGCATTTCAAAAAAGTCCCGCTTTTTAATTTGAATTTGCCCTGCACACCCCTCTGCCTCCTGCCTCGCCTGCCTCCTGCCAGGCGGGGAGGGAGGGCAGTGAGAGGGGCAGTGGCGGTCTTGCGTGTTCGTCGCCGCAAAGCCAAAGAAGCTGGTGGTGTTCGCGGTGCGGGGCTTCCCCCGCCCGCTTTCCCCGGCCGCCGGGACGCCGCCATTTGCGTTCTTTTGCCCTCTGTGCAAGCAGAACGCTTTGCGCATGCGCAGAGGGCAAAAGAACGCAAATGGTGACGTCCCGGCGGCCAGGGAAAGCGGGCGGGGGAAGCCCCGCGCCGCGAACGCCACCAGCTTCTTCGGCTCTGCGGCGACGAACAGGTAAGCCTGCGCCGGTAGGAACCCACCCCTGGCTGCGATGAAGGGGGGGTGTTTGAGGGAGGGGTGCACAAAGCTGCAGGATAAGAGAGACGGACCCCTCCCATCTTGCTCACCCCGTCAATGGTGTCCCGCTTTACAAATATTAAAATCTGGTCACCTTACTAAAGAGGGACTAGGACACACCATCTCCTGGTGATTGGCCTACAGTCACCCAACATCCTTTCATTGCTAAGCAAAGATATTGCTAAGCAAAGTACTTTCAGGAAGCAGAGATGCTCGGGTTGAAGAGAAAGGGACGTAGATGAGAGTCGGCAGGACCAGCCAACTTGCCTTGGGAAGGTGACGCTGCACCAAGGTTAGGAAGAATTACAAGGGGAAGAAGAAAGAAATAAAAATTTGGAAAAATGCAATTGTTTTCTGTATCTGCTCTATCAATATCTTCCATCAAAAAGTCCATTAAATTTGAGTTCCAGCGCAGGGAGGAAATTCTTGCCTGGCAGTTGAGCTGTTAGTGCTGAGAGGGCACCAGGGAAGCAGTTTCCGTAGAAACAGATGTGTGAGTTTAAAATAAGAGAAATCTTTTTGAGCAACTTCCATATGTTTGTGCTGCCTGCTTAGGAAGGAAGAGGGGAAACTCCACCCCGATATGCCTTTAAAATCAAGAGGAGCTAAGACAAACTCTTATTATCAAAAGAGATTTCTTCCAGCCAGGGACAAAAGATTGCATATTTAAAGCATAATTATAATGCTTCCTTCTCTCTCTCTCTCTCTCTCTCTCTCTCTCCCTTCCTCCTCAAAAGCAAATTGCTTTTTTTATGCATGGAACTTTCTGGGGAGAAAAAGAAGAATCTAGAATTCTTTTAGAAATCTAAAGAGAAGCAGAAAGAGGGCAAAGCAGAGCTTTTAAAAACAAAGGGATTAATTAGCATAATGAAATCAATAAAGCAAACAGCAGTGCCCTTGGCTTTTGGTCAAATATTATTCATATAATTGGTACTTCTAAGGCAAATGTTGCTTGTCTTGATCTATTTGATAGCCAAACTGTGAGTGGGGGAACTCAGGAACAGCCCATCTGAAGAGGTTGTGATCATTCGTGTTGGCTCTAATTTGAATATCAGGATTGAGATTTTTTTTTAAAAAAATAAAATCTAGGTTGGCTTTTAAAAAAATAGTCGTAAACTTCAAATAAGCTTGTTTACTGATGTTTATCCCCATTGCTGCATGGATGGGACCAACAGTGAGCGGCGACAGCCAAAAAAGCCAATGCAATCCTAAATTGCATTAACAGAGGGATTGAATCAAGATCAAGTGAGGTACTAATACCGCTTAGCCTAAATATAAGGCTTTATACTTAGTAAGACCACACCTAGAATACTGCATCCAGGTTTTGGTCACCACACTATAAAAAAGATGTTGAGATTTGAGACTCTAGAAAGAGTGCAGAGAAGAGTAACCAGGGGACTGGAGACTAAAACATACGATGAACAGTTGCAGGAACTGGGCATGGCTAGTCTAGTGAAGAGAAGGACCAGGGGAGACAGGATAGCAGGGTTCCAATATTTGAGGGGTTCCCACAGAGAGGAGGGGGTCAAGCTATTCTCCAAAGCACCCGAAGGCCAGACAAGGAATAATGGATGGAAACAGAACAAGGAGAGATTCAACCTGGAAATAAGGAGAAATTTTCTGACAGTGAGAGCAATCAACCAATGGAACAGAAGTTGCCTTCGGAAGTTGTGGGAGTTTCATCACTGGAAGCTTTCAAGAAGAGACTGGACTGCAAATGGTGTAGGCAGGGTCTCCTCCTTGGGTGTGTGTGTGGGGGGGGGGTTGGACTAGATGACCTACAAGGTCCCTTCGAACTCTGTGTATCTGTATCAGGTGAGTTGTGCCCCATTTTGCCGTCTTTCTTGCCACAATTGTTAAGTGAATTGCTGCAGTTGATAAGTTAGTAACCCGGTTGTTAAGTGAATCTGGCTTCCCCCTTGACTTTGCTTGTCAGAAGGTTGCCAAAGGGGATGACATGACCTTGGGACACAACAACCGTCATAAGTATGAAGCAGTTGCCAAGCGTCTGAATTTTGATCACGTGATCATGCAAAAGTTGTAACTGCGAAAAAGTCACCTTTTTTTTCAGTGCCTTTGAACCTTTCAACCATCTCTAAGCGAACTATTGTAAGCCAAGGACTATCGGTGTGGTCTCAGATATAATTGGAGATTCCATGTTTGGTCCAATTATTTAAGAGCAGTGAAGGATCTGAATTAAAGGGAACGGAGCAGGAAAAGCTGGTTGGTTCCCCAAGATTTTGGCCGTGGCTGAGTTAACTTTCTAAATTATATTTGTTCGTTTTCTTAGAAAAGCCATTTCAAATTGGGAGGGAGGAAAAAGAGGAATGCCAGCCCCGGAATTTGTTCAGCTCCTGAGGAATTTAATGGACGGAATGGGTTTTGTCCTCAGCCATGCAGAAATGGGTTGCTGCTACTTGTTTTCAAGATTTTGTTTTTATTTTATTTTTTACTTCTAGCTTAGCAAATAGACCTAACGTTTCCTCTGGGCTTTGCTTTCAGGCACCAACCAAACCCGATTCTGGTAATTCAAGATCAGCCAAGGTCACTCAGAGGACATGGTGCAAAAATAGAGACAAGTTAGAAAGGTGATGATGATTATAATAACAAGCTATTTTCTGTGGTGTCCTGCATATCTGCAGTTTTCCTGGGGAAAGGGTTTGGAAAAGAATGGACGTTTTTCCCAGTTGCAGCTGCTTCTTCACAGTATCCGACTCCTGTTTGCTCAACCAGCTGATCCCCGAATTCATCCCTGCGTGAATTGCCTCACACACACACACACACACCACCACCACCACCACACGCACACTGAGACACCCAAGGAAACCAACCCAGAAGAGCATCTGCACGTTTTTCACACCCCCAATTCCACCTGCAAACCAAAGAGTGTTGTTTACCCCCTAGAAAAGCAGCCACGTGTCTCTGCTGGGCTTGGTTCTGTCCCCGGTTAGGAAGTGAGGATGACTTTCCTCGGGAGAGAAACCTGCTCTTCTTCCTTTCCTTGAATGTCTGTCTGATTGTTTCAGTTGTTGGTCTCCAAATTTGCAAATCCACCTGCCTTCCAAGGCTCTGAGCAGTAACCTCGGGTTGCATTTCTTTGACTGCTGCTTTGGGTTGGAAAGAAAGATGATAGATATAGATAGATGAGATGGGGGGGGGGATGGATGGATAAATAGGTATAGCTGGATGAGAGGGGGGGTGATGAGAGAGAGAGAGAGAGAGAGAGAGAGAGAGAGAGAGAGAGAGAGAGAGAGAGAGAGAGAGAGAGAGAGAGAGAGAGAGATAAGGGATAGGTGGGTGGGTGGGTAGATGGGTGAATGGGTGAATGGGTGGATACATAGATAGATGGTAGAGACAGAGAGAGATGATAGATAGATAGATAGATAGATAGATAGATAGATAGATAGATAGATAGATAGATAGATAGGTAGGTAGGTAGGTAGGTAGGTAGGTAGGTAGGTAGGTAAGTAGGTAGGTAGATAGATGATAGATAGATAGATAGATAGATAGATAGATAGATAGATAGATAGATAGATAGATAGATAGATAGATAGATAGATAGATAGATAGATAGATAGATAGATAGATAGATAGAAGACAGACAGACAATAGATAGATTTTCCAAGGGGCCAAGTCTCCTTTCTTTGCCTTGCTTGATTTCCCCCCCACCCCTGAAAATATTGCCTGGCCCCTCCCCAAAATGCAAGAACCAGGGAGTTTCCAATAACCCGCAGCCCTCATCAGAGGACCGAGAGGCAATCAGCAAGAAGTAAGCGAACTAAAAGGAAGGAGGGGAGCCAGCCCTCTCGTGGCAATTCAACATTCCTCTGCCCACGCACTCCTGACATTCTGCGAGCGAGTGTGTGTGTGTGTGTTGTGCACACGTGCGTGTGCTGCAGGGGAATCTAATTTGTTTTGCCAGGATCTTCACACGACTGCCAACATGATTAACCGACCTTCTGCAAAAGTGATCAAAGCTTGAGGGGTTAGGAAATCAATATTTCCTGCGGCTTCTGTATTGGGTGATGGGTGTCAGGTCTGCATTTGATCCTTTACTATTTGCATCTCTCTCTCTCTCTCTCTCTCTCTCTCTCTCTCTCTCTCTCTCTCTCTCTCTCTCTCTCTCTCTCTCTCTCTCTCTCTCTCTCTCTCTCTCTCTCTCTCCTCTTCTTTCCCTTTCTCTCTCTCTCCTTCATCCTCCCACCTGTGAACGCACAAGTGAGAATGTCCCAGCCATAAATTCGATGCTGGTTGAAATCAGTGGCAGGGGCAGAGATGAGGGGACTCTAATGCAATGGGCCTGCCCTTTCCTACACAAACACCCTGTAAGAGAATACAGAATAACAGAGCTGGAAGGGACCTTGGAGGTCTTCTAGTCCAGCCCCCTGCTTAAGCAGGAGAACCTATACTACTGTATGTCAGACAATTGACTGTCCAGTCTCCTCTTAAAAACCTCCAGTGATGGAGCACCCACAATTTCTGGTGGCAAGCTGTTCCACTGGTTAATTGTCCTCACTGTTAGGAAGTTAGGAAGTTAGTCCTGCAGGGAGGCTGATTTTTGAGAGGTTTCATGAATCCCCAGGAGATAAAACAGATGCTTTAAAGCTTGGTAAGGTTAAGGCCTCTGTGTTTTGCTTTCTACAATCCCCAAGTCTTTTTTTTTTCCTCTCGTGCAACAAAACAACGGGCCAATTTTGTAACTCCATTCATCTGCCTTTCCGATCTGGACTTAGCAGTAAATCACCCCTTTCCCCATCCTTTCACAGCCAGACCAGCTTGGACGAAGTCTTCCCAGACACGATTTGGCTCGATTAGAATCTTTATTACAGACAAGAATGAAGTCATGCTAAACAGTTGATTGCCCACTGCCAGGGAGAAGAAATAAATGACTTTTTATACCTCCGAAGGCTTCACAGCTTGCAGCCTCCCAACCTTGCCAGTTAATGGACTCCTGACTCGGCATTGGGGGGGCGTCAGCCTCTCAGATCTTCTAGCCCTCCTGTCCTGCATAGGACCTGCGAAGCAGAAAGCATAACTTTGCACCCGTGTCTTAGGACAGCGGTGTCAAACTCAAAGCCCGTGGACCGGATCTGGCCCGCAAGGTGCATGGAAACAGCAAAGGATTGGTCCACGGTGCCGCTGCCAGCCAAAACTGAGCTCAGGAGGGCTGCGCGCAGCTCCCCCATGGGCTCCTTTTTTGCTGGCAGAGGGCTAGCAAAACAAACTAAAAACAAAAGAAAAGAAAAGGAGAAATGTTTCCCCTTTTGCATTTGAGCGTGCAAGAAGGGACAGGAAAGGAGAAAGGGAAAGAGGGAAGAGAAAGAAAAAGATGGGAAGATGGGAAGAGAGCAAGGAGTAAAGTGGAAGGAAAAAGAAGAAAAGAGAGGAAGGAAGAAGAAAGGAGAAGGAAGAGGGAAGGAAAAGGAAGGAAGGAAGGAAGGAAGGAAGGAAGGAAGGAAGGAAGGAAGGAAGGAAGGAAGGAAGGAAGGAAGGAAGGAAGGAAGGAAGGAAGGAAGGAGATTATACTGAGAGGGAGGGAGGGTCTGCACTTGGCCACCACAGGTGCCCCTGACATGAGTGATGTCGCGCTGTCCATGCCCAGCCCGGCCATGCCTAACCCCCCCCCAGGTCAAACACAACCCTGATGCGGCCCTCAATGAAATCCAGTTTGACTCCCTGTCTTAAGAGACAAGAAAAGGGGGAGGTAGACAGATCGAGAAATGCACCCTAGGTAAACAGCCTTGTGCCCTCCCAGACTCCAAATTAACGGATCGATCAATTAACACGTATTATTGGCTTGGCGCATGAAAGCTCCCGATGCCAGCCGGTCTTGCCTTTGGCTTTGCTCACCCCACCCCACCCCCGTAATTAAAGCCCAAAGGGTGAAACCTGAACTGCCTGGGAGTGAAGCCGTCCTGCATAACAGATCCGTGGGAGCAGCGTTGTCACAGTTAAGAGAGTTCAGCAATCCATTATGGGCCCCAGCCAAGCCGCTGATGCATGTCTTGGAGCACCCTTTTCAATATTGCATGAAGAGAAAATCAGCCAAGCACACGGAATTAAAAAGCTGGTTTTCTAGGTTCTTTTTTTGTCGGCAGGCAGGCAGGCAGCTATTCTCCCCAATCCATAGGGCAGGTTCTAGGCCTCCTCTGAAAGGCCGACAACTTGAAGGCGTGGAGAAGGGTGACCCTATCTCCAGGGTTGTTTTTTTTTTTTTGGCATCTGCATATCCCGCAACACCCTGTGCATCCATGGCGGAGCAAGGTGGCTTTTAAGCGAGACGCGCCCGGTTTTACGACTTTGTCTTGCTGCAGCAAGAATCCCCTGGATGGTTCAGCCGTTCTGGCTTCCCTCATTGGCTGTGATTCTGGCAGCAGTTGTTAAGAGAATCACCTGGTCGTTAAGCGATTCTGGCTTCCCCCATTGGCTGGACGATTGCAAAAGGCGATCTCATCATTTTGGGACGCTGAACGGTCATAAATATATATGCCGGTTGTTCTGACCCGGCTCCCAAACATGAAAAACCCTCTGTAGTTGAAGCAATGATTCCTTTATTAGGAGCACCAGCAGGCCCGGCAAAAAGTTTCTCTCTCATTGCAGGCTAACAAGTCTGTCCGGCAGGGAGATGAATAGTTGTCTGCCACACCTATTCATCTCTGCCCCCTGCCTTTTATCCCCAGAGCTAGGGTGGGGCTTCGCTAGCAGTGGTGGCTCTTCCGTCCCAAGGACCGGCCCATGGATTTCCACTGCTCTCCTCTCCTCTGCCTTCTGCGCATCTGCATGTCAGGCACTGGACCCAGCTGTTCCTCCTCTTCCTCATCAGCCACCTCCAGACCTGGGGCTGTTGACTCTCCATCTGAGGGCTGACGGACAACTCAGGCTCCCCTCCCCTCTCTCTCCCAGGAGCTCTCAGGTAGACTTGACTCTGGCCCTGACTTTCAAGAAGAGGCTGGGCTGCCATTTGTCAGAAATGGTGTAGGGTCTCCTGCTTGGGTGGGGGGTTGGACTAGATTAACTCTGTTAATCTGTAATAATTTAAAGCAGCCAAAGGTTGAGCAAAGATCAATGGTTTCCCTCCCATCCTTGCAAAAATAGCATTTTTTTTCTTTCTTTCCCAAAGCTGCGAGAAAGATTGAAGAGGCCCACAAATGTTTTTGTCTTCCTTCACTCTCTCTGTCTTGCTAACACCTCCGGGCACTGATTTCAGAGAGAACAAGAAGAAACAAAACATCTAAGATCCGGATGACTTACCAAATCACAGCAAGCATGCATTTTCCTTCTCTGAACTCCTGTACGAGCTTTTCCTCCTTCGGTACAAAGAGCGGCAGTCTGGATCACTTAAATAAATGATTAGGTCAAAATTGTGCAGGCGGGTCGGATTTATTATGATTGTGGTTCATTGCACAGCCAGCCAGATGTTGAGACGGGACTTGGCGTTTTAATCCACCGCTCGAGTCCTTCCCAAGGACCTGGGAATAGGCAGTACCTGTGGTTCAATAATATTAAAGGTATTGTACCGATAAAGGAGAATATTTGTAAAGGTATTGTTGCAGGATGTAAGCTGTTCCGAGTAAAGCTGCCTTTTGCAATTGACAGGTGGGGAGTTTGTCAATGCTGATGGCATTCAAGTGGTTTTCCAGATGATTGGGGGCTGCACCCAAGGCACCTATTACTATTTATATTACATTTGCTTTCTTTGGCCACAGTTGTTCTACTTAGTAGACTTCGGCATCCCAACAGATGGAATCTGCTCTCAGAGAGCACCAAGGACCCCTCAGTCCTCCTCCTCCTACTCCTCCTCCTCCTCCTCCTCCTCCTCTTCCAGTTGTGAGTGCTCCATCACTGTAGATTTTTAAGAAGAGACTGGACAGCCATTTCTCCAGAATGATAAAGAGTCTCCTATTTGAACAGAGAGATCTCCAAGGTCCCTTCCAACTCTGTTATTCGATATTCTCTGTTCTAATCTAACATGTAGCCTGGAAGAATTTTTAAAAAGCATTCTGAGGCAGGGGTGGGCTGCTGGGGGTTTGCAGGGGTTTGGGAAAACCTCTAGATAAGATTCTGTGCAGTTCGGAGAACCCCCAAGTCCCACTCCTGGCTGGCCCCGCCCACCCTACCCCGCCCCTCCCAGGAGTCCCCACGCGGCCCGTTTTGGATGCAGGTAAGTGGAGAGCATGCAAGGAGGCTCAGGGAGGGCAAAAAACAGGTCTACCGGAAGTTTGGGAAGGTCGGAAATGGCCCGTTTCCAGCCTCCAGAGGGCCTCTGGAGCCTGAGGAGGCCGTTTTTGCCCTCCCGTAGGCTCGAGGAAAGCCTCCGGAGCCCAGGGAGGGCAAAACCACCACCACCACCCCGTGGTGCAGGAGGCCGACTAGGCCACGCCCACCATGGCCACTCCCACCCAGCAACCGGGCAGAGAACCCTTTGCTAAAATGTTTGAAGCCCACCCCTGTTCTGAGGCCACATCTGAACTGTGCTCGCCTTCCTTTCCCACAAAACCCCTTCCCTTCCCAAAAGGTTTTTCACAGACTGGCAGGAGAACCAGTTTGTTTGGGGTTTTTTGCGAGGAGCCAAAACTTCAGGCCAACTGACAAGTCAAAAGCACGCTTAGCCATCTTAGAAGGATTTGGGCCACACTGTCGGAATCCTTCTCCACCCTTTCAAGAGCAAAGCAAGGCTTCTTTGCAGTAGGTGCACCCCGTAGACTTAAGGGATAATTGCTTTTTTTTTCCTCCTCCTTTTCCTCGTTAGCTGTCCCCTCACCTCACCTTTCCATGACCCCTCCACAAGGCGCCTGGAGGAGAAGCTGCCAGAAATGTGTCAGTCTAAAATTGGTTGTAGAAAGCAGTGTTTCCTCTTGGTAGGTGTCAAAAGTGAAGTCCAATTAGAACCTTAGATATCCACTTGCAGATGGAGAAAAGCAGCAGATGGCTATGGGGGGGCTCCTAATAGGAGGAAGGGGAGGGGGAAATGCATTTGCTTTCCCTCCGTCGCAATTAAATATTTTCCTGTTTGATCAGACATTCGAAGGAAGATGGAGCGATGGAGCTGGCCAAGGAGACAGAAACAGTCTGCGGTCTTCTGGCTGTAGGAAGTTAGTACCCACCCCCCTCCTGGAAAAATGAAATACCCTAGGAAATATTAAAAGTCAGAATATTATATACAGTAGAATATCCCTGGAAACATGCTTCTAAGCAGACAAAAGACTCCTCTTACCTGCCAGCTCCCTCCCACCCTTGCCAATGGGCCATCAAGGAATGGCCTAGCCCAGCTCATTCCCCCCACCTAGCCTGAAACAGTATTTTTACATAACAAGCACCGATAGGAAGAATCATAATGGGAATCCCAAAGCCCTTTCATTCACCACATGGGACCTGGTAAGATTCCATCAACTGGGATTCAGGACAGCCCACAAGAGATGCCCCAGAATGCCCCTGTGAATCTTGACAGCCAATGGAATACATTTCTTTATAGGAACAGGAAACAGGGAGGGGCCCAAGAGAGAGTATAAAGCAAGAGACTCAGCATCTCTTCCTTCCTTTTCTCTGGACCCAACACCTGAAAACATGTGATCCACCTTTTCTGTTCAGGAGCTCGTGACATGTGCTCCTGTTCCTTTATTCTCCATTAAAACCTTCTTTCCAAGCAACTTCCATGAATCCAGTGTTCTTTTTCCCCACTTGGAACTGAACCCAGAAGAATATTACTTCCAACATGGCACTGTTTCCATGGGTAGTGGGAACTGCGGGTGGATGGCAGACCAACACTGGGCTCTGGCTTGTCGTGGTTTACAAGATTAATGATGATTAGATGTAGGAAACCCGATCTGTCTTACGTTTTCTTCGGAGTCCTTTTGAGAAGAGAAAGAGAAGGGAGGAAGAGAAGGATAGCTAGAAATCAGGGACCGTGAAGATAGGGAAACATGGGGCATGGGATACCAAGCGTCCTGAATGTGGGAAAACATGGTGGCATGGAAGATCAATGACACCACCTATCTCCTGCCTACAACACAACCCTTTCAGTAGTTCCAAGAAGGTTCCGCAGCCATTCGCACTATTCAGGTGACCCTGATAAACCTCCACAACTCTCAGAGAGAGCGCTAATGACCAGAGGACTGCAAGGAATGTAAATCCTTCCATTCTCCACCAATTCCGTCAGAACTGAAGAAGCTTCTTGGATGAGAAGCGAAACGTTTTCAAAGAGGGGGAAAAAAGCAAGAAAATCCAGTTGCCTTTTGAAAAAGCACCTTTGGGACAACCACGACCTGGGTGACTGAGAATCTCCACCGACATGGAGAAATAAGGGACATGATCGTGGAAAAACGTATGCGGAGGCTATGCTAAAGGATGGGCCCCACACACCCTGCAGGAACCAGCTATAGCTCTGCACATTTTCAGCCCTGAAGATTTTCAGCCCTGAAAAAACCACAACAAGAGGACAGGGATATATTATTACAGGCACGGAGACCCAAGGAAGACCCAAGGGGGTTTTACTCACTCCCCTGCCCCTCTTTTCTTTTGAGAGAAAGTGCTAGAAAACAGCAGCAAACTCAGGAATAAATATGCAATGGTTTATTTTAGATAACTGTTATCCTGTCTTTATTATTTGTATGAATAACTGGAGGTGACGAACATACTAATACGTCTTCCTCCTCCTATTTTCCCACAACAACAGCTTTGTGAGATGAGGTGGGATAAGACATGTCACCCAGTTGACTTTCATGCTAAGGATGCTCTAGAACTCCGGTCTCCTGGTTTTCAGGCCAGCACCTTCACCATAGATTAAACTGCCTCTCTTATTTCTTCCCGTTCCTCTCCCAAAGCTTTGTAATTATTGATTGCTATAAGACTATTCGTGGTAATTGGAAGCTAGGTCCTAGTCTGGGTTTTATCCATGTATAACAGCCAAGGCCAATTGTACTACACGGAAAAATTATATATATATTTTTTCATTTAAAGTTAAACCCTGAAATGCATTTAGCGGTAGAATGTACTAACATGTCAAGAAATGTAATTTAACAGATAGATATATTCAGAACATTTTAGCAGCTCTTTGTTACACGACATCCTAATCAGATTTACCCTTCATACTTCTGTAAAATTGGCACACTCAACCAAGCAGTAGTCATCTTGCTCAACTGTGGAATTATCTAGGTTTTTAATGAGTCTCTGGGGAGTTTCAACAATGTCTTTGGCTGCCAAGTTATGTGCAGCTGAATACTGCAACGGAAAACACAAAGAAAGGGAGAAAGATTTGAAATCTTTCCAGAATGTACCTTCCTTAAATCTATGTTCTTTCCTCCAGCCTGGTCCTACTGGGAGGAGAACTGTGGTCTTCCAAGAGGGTGCCATATACCGTACATTTTATAGAACAGTTGCTTTAATGGACACCATTTTCTCCAAAGAATGAGATGTTAGTTGTATGTATGGTAACTAACAACTTAACTTACTGTTTTTCTATGCAATGTTTAAACTCAGATCAGCTTATTTCTTATATACTCTGATTGACCTCCAAGGAAATGTTTATTAAACAGGGGAGGGAGGGAGGGAGGAGGGAGGGAGAGGGAGAGAGAGAGAGAGAGAGAGAGAGAGAGAGAGAGAGAGAGAGAGAGAGAGAGAGAGAGAGAGAGAGAGAGAGAGAAAGAAAGAAAGAAGAGAAAGTGAAAGAATGAAAGAAAAGAGAAATAGAGAGAGAAGAGAGAGAAAGAAAGAAGAGAAAGTGAAAGAATGAAAGAAAAGAGAAATAGAGAGAGAAGAGAGAGAAAGAAAGAAGAGAAAGTGAAAGAATGAAAGAAAAGAGAAATAGAGAGAGAAGAGAGAGAAGAGAGAAATAAGAGAGAGAGAGAGAAATAAAGAAAAAGGAAGGAAGGAAGGAAGGAAGGAAGGAAGGAAGGAAGGAAGGAAGGAAGGAAGGAAGGAAGGAAGGAAGGAAGGAGAAAAAAAGAGAGACAGACAGACAGACAGAGAGAGAGAAAGACAGAAAGAGATTTGATGGCACATAATCAGTTTGTCCATCCATCCATCCATGTATTGTAACAGCCCCTAACATGAGATAAATCGAGGGATGGCATGTCAGTTGTTCTTGAGGAATGTAGATGTTCCCAACCCTAACAGGAGTTGATTGAACATTGTCATTGCAATGCGTGTGTTCACGTGTGTGTGTTTATTTCACTCTCCTTCATTCAGATTACATTCCATCTTTGACATTTACAATGTATTGACATTCTTCCAACTCAATCTGAGAACAGAATGTGAGGAGACACTTAATGGGTACATCATGACATTGCGAATTTTTAAAAAGATCAAATGTCTGTCTTTCTTTCTTTTTTCCCTCCCCTCATTCTCATTCTCATTCATTTTCATTTTATTTACTTGATCCCATTTCTGGGGCTCAAAATGGAGCTGTAAAAATAACAAATCTTCAGATCAAATACCTGTTTTAAAAATCAGGTGAGGCAAACGCACAACCTCCACCTTATAGAATAGCGGTTAAATAGAAGTGCGTTCACTTCTATTTAACCTGCAAAAATCAGCTAGAGAGGGTTGGTACTGAGGGCTTAGCCATAGAAGTCCATTCTGTGACTGGATCCCTCAACCCAGCTAACTCATAAGCTGGTTGTTGTGAGGAAAAAAAATGGAGTGTGAGGTAGGACTGTTGAGCTGCTGAATGAAAGGCAGGAGATAACTCGAACAAATAGATAAATACCAACAATTTTTTTAGATAAAGAGAATGTCTTCCCTCTTCTCGTTGGCTTTGACCAGCTCAAGAAAAATAAGGAAGAGGGAAGACAGGTTAGAGAAGCTCTAAGAGAAAGTCCTGGTTTGCTTGGATCTGTGTCTCTTCTATCCATCCAAGAAAACTTCAGAAATAGGGCAGTGAAATTGTGGGCCCCATAGAGGCCCCCAGCCCCAATTTTTACAACCCTGAGAAGATCTCCTCAGACTACATCATCAATATTCAGCATCATGTTGAATATTGATGATGTAGTCTGAGGAGATCTTCTTGGGCCACAGGACTGATGAATTTTGAAATATCATCAAATCCTTAAGTCACAAGTTCGGTTTTGCCCATAAATCACCTTTTTATCCATTTTTATGGACAAAAAAAGACCATAACGGGTTTCCAGTCATTAATAAATAGCTATTGTATCTAATATACTGTAGCTATTGCAGCTAATACAGCTTATAGCTAATAAGTAGCTATTGTCTCCTCCATAAGCAAACAAGTCCATTTTGCCACCTCTACAACTTCTGTCCTCTTCACCCAGCTTTCCTTCCATTGTGAGTTTCATCTTTCCATCTTTTATCTTCAGCGTTAATCTATCCATTTCTGCAGTCTAATATTTTTTAAATTATATCTTCTTCCATAGGTATTTCCTCACTTTTCCAATGTTGTGAAAATACAATTTTGCTGCTGTTAAAACATGCAATATCAAATATACATTCCCTTCTTTATCATATTTTTCTGGTATTATGCCTAACAAAAACAATATTTCCATCTTTTGTGCACGTAACACTGCAGCAGAGGGGGGGGTTCCTCCCAGTTTGGACCAGTTCGCCCGAACTGGTAGCAACCTGCTGGTGACATCATGATGATGTCACCGACCCAGTTCAGTTGGTGCCGGTCCGTGGGCGCCACCATCTTTTTTTCTATTTTTTTTTCCTATTTTTTAAAAAAACATTTCTTCTGACCATGCGCAGAAGCCGAGTTTCAGGCACTGTGCATGCAGTCAGCATCTTGTTTTTGGCTTTTATTATTAATATTATTATTGGATTTTTTGGCACTGCGCTTGCGCGCAGGCGCAAAGCACGCATGCCCACACAGCATGGGAGGAAGCGAACCGGCAGCGAGGTAAGTAGGAACCCACCCCTGCACTGCAGTTACCATGTACAAAAACAATCTCCCATCAGCCTTTTCGTGTTCTGCACGAGTCCATCAAGAAAAGTTCTGGCTTCTGTCAGGGTTGACTTTTGGATTGTCAGAACAAATGGGCAAAATCTAGAAAGAAAGGCCCACGTAGACGTGTCTATCTAAGGACAGAGAAGGATGAAGATAGCAACAGTTTTCCTTATCTGGGAGGGACAGATGAGAAGAGAGAAAAGAAGCATCTAACTGAGGTCCTAGATTTGCCAGGGGCTGCTTCAAGAGGTTATCAGAAAGGCGAGCAATCCAATTTTGGGGGCCTGTTACTATTTATGTGCTCCACACTATCAGAAAATAAGTTAACCTCTGCAAATTCAAACCATCTTTTTTCACTGTCGGTCCATTCGTATTGGGAATGACAGAGGCATATTTAGCATTTTTGGAAGAGGGAGGGAGGAAAGCTTATAACTTTTATTTTAAAGAAAAAGGGTTGGTTGGTTGGTTGGTTTGATTCCTTGTTGATTTTGAACCAGGAATAGAAACCAGCTTGTTTCTCACTTAGTGGCATAGCTTAGAAAGGAGTTCTCTGAAATTTCAATTAGCTCCATCAGCATGCGGAAGAATCCAAGCATAAAACAAACCTTAAATCTCACTCCACCAAGTCAAATAATATAGGAAGGTTTGAATTTTTTTAAAAAAAAGATAGGTTTTCTTTTCTCCCAGCTCAAAATGTCTCAGTAATTACAGTGTTGTGGTTCTATCTGACACACATTCTGTAAGGCCATAAAAGAAACATCGCTGCATTTCTCATTGATCCAAAAAGTAGATAAATGGAAGCTAGTGAGGGTAAAAAGGGGGGGGGAGCGAAGAATGGAAAAAAGAAATAGAAGGAAAAAACTTGTAGAGAGGATTCACAAAGAGCCAAAAGCGAAGAAAATATAGAAAATAAAACTTGGGTCATGTCATTGGCACACAATAGATACAAGTCTTAGATTGACTTCCTTTGTCATTTTGTTCATTCATTATCATTATTAACTGTCCTAATTAAGTCTATCAAAAGACAGGTGGATCAGCCATTTAAGGAGACATTATCTGTCTTTCCTTTTTGGAAAATAAGTATTGCCAAGAAATATTGATTATTTTTTTCTGAACACAGTCCCACGTAAGGATGGAAGCCAGCCATGGAGGCAGAAAAGTCCAGCTAGATTGTAAAGTTGTAGCCTGTTTATAGGAGGTAGGAAAGGGTTGAAACCCAGCTGTTGTAGAGGGATTTACAGTATACTAAAGGCTTATTCCATCACCTTATAGTTTCCCAATGAATCAGGGTTGGTGGTGGAGGAGAAAGTCATTTAAAACTCATTCTGACGTTGTATTAGACACCAAATCAGTTAGTTCTGTGATGGCGAACCTATGGCACGCGTGCCACAGGTGGCACGTGGAGCCATAGTGGAGGGCACGCGAGCGTTGCCCACCGGCAAACTGGAAGTGCGGAAAAACGCACTTCCGGTTTGCTGGTGAGCTGTTTTTTGCACTCCGGAGGGTTCAGGGAAGCTTCCTGAAGCCCCGGAATGCAAAAAACAGCAAAACGGGCAAAACGGTAGTGCGTTTTTCCGCACTTCCGGTTTGCCCATTGTGCGCATGCGTGGGGGGGGCAATGGGCGTGGGCACACGAACCAGAAAAGGTTCGCCATCACTGAGTTAGTTCATAAGAGCGTTGTAGATTGAGAAACCAAAATGACAGAAGGTGTGGCTGTGGAACTAAGACAAATAGGATCCATTTTCATTGGGCACAGGCAACAGCCCATCCAGGGGTAGGATGGCATTGGTCTTCTAGAAACCATCACTTCTGTTTTGCAGGGCTGGGAAGATCTAGATTCAAATCCATGGAATTCATTGAATTCATAGTCTTTCTACTCAATACAATTCAACCCACAGGGTAGTGTTTGAGTCTTTGATTGAGGGAAAAACATATTTTCCAAAATAGGCCATGCGACACCTGGAACATACAAAGATAAAGAAACAGGAGGGGATAGATAGATAGATAGATAGATAGATAGATAGATAGATAGATAGATAGATAGATAGATAGATAGATAGATAGATAGATAGATAGATAGATAGATAGATAGATGAGAGAGAGATGATAGATATTATAACGATAGAGAGACAGACAGACAGACAGATATTAGATAGATAGATAGATAGATAGATAGATAGATAGATAGATAGATAGATAGATAGATAGATAGACAGACAGACAGACAGACAGACAGACAGACAGACAGACAGACAGACAGACAGACAGACAGACAGATAGATGAGAGAGATATGATAGATATTATAAAGATAGAGAGACGGACAGACAGACAGATATTAGATAGATAGATAGATAGATAGACAGACAGACAGACAGACAGATAGATAGATAGATAGATAGATAGATAGATAGATAGATAGATAGATAGATAGATAGATAGACAGACAGACAGACAGACAGACAGACAGACAGACAGACAGACAGACAGACAGACAGACAGATAGATATAGACGAGAGATAAACGAGAGAGAGACAGAGAGAGAGAGAGAGCAAGTAAAAGTTGGGGTTATCCTGAATTAATTATCAAATAGAATTGAAACATGGTAACCTGTCCACTTTTTAATATTGCTGAATGATGCTTCATCTAAAAGGAGACTGGCTCTGTCTATTATTATTATGTTTTATGTTTTTCATCTAATGCTCATTAGCTCAGAGAGAAAAAGACAATATCCAAAAGGAAAGTTTTTTTTAAAAAAAAGGCCATTTTAATGAAGGAAGGAGGAGGAGGAGGAAGGGGAAACATTAGGCAACTCCATCTCTTTATCTCAAGACAAGCCTACTGTAGCTTTGTATTAGACTTAATTGAGTTTTAAATGAGATTCCGGAACCTTTAATGGGATATTCTGAATGTTCTTTTTATATTACAGAAGTTCTGAACGTTTGCATTATTAAGCCACCAGCCTGCCCTGTGTTAAAATTCAAAGAAGCAGTTCAACCATCTCTTCCCATCTCTTTGCAAAATCCACCACTTTTCTTTAATATTCCATGTGAGACGGTCCCCCTGGCTCAGATGTGCTAATCTAAAATAATAAAATAGAAGGTAACAAATAAATAGAATTTGGCCCACAATAGAATCATAGTTTTTCTCTTGACTTCAAGTCAGTGAAGAAATGGCAGCTGGAACGGGGTGGGGGGAAACCCTTTGGGAATATTTATTCACCTGCATATAATGAAATGTTCTATGCAATCTGAAGGAGAACATTGCTAAATTAGATGAAGCATCCATGGAGACCAAACAAAGAATTCCAAAAAGAAAAAAAAACCCTCACAAACACAAATTCTAAAAGTTGAAAGCAGCAGTTCTCTTCCTTGGAAGCAGGGGTAGGCCGCTGGGGGTTCACAGAGGTTCGGGAGAACCTCTAGCTAAGATTCTGTGCAGTTTGGAAAACCCCCAAATCCCACTCTTGGGCCTGGCTGGCCCCGCCCACCCCACCCCGCCTCTCCCAGGAGTCTCCACGCGGCCCATTTCGGATACAGGTAAGTGCAGGGCGCACGCGGAGGCCCGGAAATTCGGGAAGGCTGGGAATGGGCCCGTTTCCGGCCTCCAGAGAGCCTCTGGAGACTGGGGCGGCTATTTTCGCCCTCCCGGAGGCTCAAGGAAAGCCTCCGGAGCCTGGGGAAGGCAAAGATGCCCACCCCCCGCTGTGGTGCAGGAGGCCGACTAGGCCACGCCCACCATGGCCACGCTCACCCAGCAACCGGGCAGAGAACCCCTTGCTAAAATGTTTGAAGCCCACCTCTGCTTGGAAGGTATAATAATTCTAAACAGATATCTTCTTCCTGATTTGCCGCTTAGAATTTAGACCCAAGGAGAAGTCACATTGGAAGGGCCATGAGCCTACTTCCAAAAGTAATGACTTCACCAAATGGCTAAGGGAAATTTGGGGCATGTTTTCCCATGATATGGGAATAGTTAACGCTATCTCTGGGGATGGGAAAATGGGTTTTTATGGAAAGCGAATCCCTTCAACCTCTAGCCCCAAAACAAGGGGTGCCTTGCCATCAAAATGCATATCTAAGTTGGGAAGGATCTTATGGAGACTATGGCAAAGAGAATTTAAAGATGGAAATGGAAAATATTTGCCTCTCAGAAATTCACCATTGCCTATCCTGCCCTTAATTTAGGAGAAAATGCAGCTTTGAACATGCAATGAGATTTGGGGATCTTTCTTGCGGAGACATGAAGTCAGCAGGCCATAGGTTGCTCATTTATAATCTAGATCAGTGGCTCTCAACCTTCCTAATGCCGCGAGCCATCCCGCCGCTGCGCCCGCAGCCGCGACCCCTGCCCCGCCGCCGTCATTTGGGTTCTTTTACCCTCTGCACATGCGCAAAGTGTTTTGCGCATGCGCAGAGGGTAAAAGAACCCAAATGGCGGCATCCGGGCAAAGTCTCCCGACCCCTGTGAAAGGGTCATTCGACCCTCAAAGGGGTCGCGACCCCCAGGTTGAGAACCGCTGATCTAGATCCACAAGTCTTAAAACCTGTGAAGGTTGGACATCCCTGGTCTAGACCAACATTCTGCTTCCTTTACTGATTGAACCAACAGTTCTTAGGAGCTCACAAGCAAGTACTGAAGGCTAACCTTTCTCACCTAACCCTGTCAAACTGATGTTCTATCAAGTAGAGGCTCGGTTCAGAAGTAACATTTTCAGAAGAAGAGTTACTGGGGTCCTGGAATGCTCAGTGGACCAAAAATCAGAACTCTCGCTCTCAGTAGCAAAAGTCCAGGAGATAGCACACCGTTCTAGGACTAGTTCCACCTGAGGGCCTTACGACATCAAGAGATGAGGTATATTTGACTGTGCACCCCTGTGATCCTGATTATTTTAATTTTAAATAGGATTATAAAAGTTGGTTTACAGCTGCCAGCCCAAATTCTTCTCCTGTCTGGAAGCTTAACTGGTATGGAAGCCTCCTGAGCTAGTTCAGAACTCTTACTAATGCTTAGTGAAACTTTAACCCCAATGCAGTCTTTCTTTTATGCAACTCTTTTAGCAAAAGTTAGTTATACTCATGGAAAACTCAGGCTTCAGCAATGTCTTGAGACTACAGGATCTTGTCTGAACAGATAGAAGACAGCCACTGCCATTTGGCGCAGAAGAGCAACAAAGATGATTAGAGGACTGAAGGCTAAAACATATGAAGAACGGTTGCAGGAATTGGTTATGTCTACTTTAAGCGGTGGCTCAGAGGCTAAGATGCTGAGCTTGTCGATCAGAAAGGTCGGCAGTTCAGCAGTTCAAAACCTTAGCACCACATAACGGAGTGAGCTCCCGTTACTTGCCCCAGCTTCTGCCAACCTAGCAGTTCGAAAGCACGTAAAAAATGCACGTAGAAAAATAGGGACCACTTTGGTGGGAAGGTAACAGCGCTCCGTGCGTCTTTGGCGTTTAGTCATGCCGGCCACATGACCATGGAGACGTCTTCGGACAACGCTGGCTCTTTGGCTTTGAAACAGAGATGAGCATTGCCCCCTAGAGTCAGGAACGACTAGCACATATGTGCTAGGGGAACCTTTACCTTTACCTTACTTTATGGGAAAAAAGGATTAGGGTGGTATGATAGCAGTGTTCCAAGGGGTTGCCACAAAGAAGAGGGGGTCTATCTATTCTCCAAAGCACCTGAAGGCAGGACAAGAAGCAACATATGGAAACTAATTAAGGAGAGAAGCAACCTAGAACTAAGGAGAAATTTCCTGACAGTTAGAACCATTAGTGGAACGAATTGCCTTCAAAAGTTGTGGGTACTCCAACACTGGAGGTTTTTAAGAAGATGTGGGATAACCATTTGTCTGAAGTGGTGTAGGGTTTCCTGCCTAAGCAGGGGGTTGGACTAGAAGACCTCCAAGCTCCCTTCCAACTCTATTATTCTGTTATTCTAGTGGCTTCTGGTCATTGAACATGAGCCTTCTACTTCACCGCAGACATTGGTCAAGGCTGATCCATTTTGAAAGACAGTTCAGCAACTCACCAGACCCTTGTGGCAACCAACTCCAGAACCTTGTCCAAAAGCATACACTTTTGTCTACTGCACTCAAACGTCATGTAGAGCATGAAGATTATGGGACTCCACATAGACAAATAACAAGTGAGACAGAATCAGAACGTTGTTATGCCTGTGGCCACCCAATTTTCAATGAGCTACAAATGTTATCTCCATGGTAATTATATCTCAGCTGCCCCCACAAATTCCATCTCTATCTTGCAATGGGTTTGCCCACACATTTTGCTCAAAATAGATTCCCTTCTCATCAGTCGGGAATCTGCTAATTTCATCTTATTAGCAGTCAGCTTCCTGTGGATCACCTTAGGATCTGCCTGTGGTTTCAGAAGCAGACCAAGATATGTCTCACAAAGGAAGCTAAATACAATCACCATTTTAAAAAAGCTATCCTTCCCAGTGAATTATATTCCAGTCAGGGGTGGGTTCTAACTCAGCCTATTGCCCCCAACAATCTGGGTCCTCGTTTTATTGATCTCAGAAGGATGGAAGGCTGAGTCAACCTTGAGCCAGTGAGAATCGAACTGCTGGCAGTGAGTAGAGTATGCCTACAATACTGCCTTCTAACCACTGTGCCACCATAGCTCTTTGTAATACCTAACCAAGTGGAACAACTGATGAATGCACCGTATGTCGAATGTATCTTCAGTTCTTATTTCTAATGAAGGAAGATCATTGGTCAACCTTTGGAAACATCCTAGGAGATCACCAATAAATCTGAAAAAGATGTCGTTCTTCAATTTAACATCCCGTAAATAATAAGAACTACATTTCCAAAACATTTAAAGCTCCTAGAATTTCAGAAGCTATTCAAGCATTCAGATCAAACCAAGTACACAAGAAATACTTGATGTATTGCCATCATGTTGATGGGTGAAGTATCTTCATTTCACCATCTTTTCCCCATCTTCAAAATACCATTATTAATGCACTGATGAATAGTCACTCTTCCATGTTCTATCCATCTTTCCCGAAAGAATGTTTTTCCTACAATATCAAAGGTCCACATATAGTCTCTACAGCCTGCTTGAAGGAAATTTGGGGTTCTCCTGAATTCTCCCACAGACTGCTATCTCGCTTCACTGTATCTTCTAGCACTGATGATGTTACCTAGTTGGGTAATGAAATGTCTGCAGGAAAACCACCAAGCTCAGAGCGCACCAAGGACCCCATAGTTCAACTCTGAGCTACAAATATTATCTTGATTTGGCACTGTATCTTATCTCATTTCATTGCATTTTACTTTGGGTGATGCTCATGTTTGATATGGTCAATTGACTAATCAATAAAGCATATTGTACCATATCATAGACTGCGATCACTACTCTAGAGAACTGATACAGATTTTTTTGCTCCCTTGTCCTTGTAGACATTCAGCAAAATCATTTTTTTTCTCTCCACAAGACTGGTTAGAGCTTTAGAAAAACTGTGCCAAGCATTGGATAAGATCCAACAGAGCTGGAGACCACTGAATAAAGTCTAATCTCCAGGAAAACCATTTATCAATTTATTCCACAAAAACATTGCTGAAGTCAAATTCCATGCCACTTAATAATATCTGGGTGTAGCACTCTGTAGTGCCCCAATGGCAACAATCAATCAATCAGAATAGAGCTGAAAGGGACTTTGGAGGTCTTCTAGTCCAACCCCCAGCTCAAGCAGGAGACCTTATACAGTACCAGTGATGACGAACCTATGGCACGTGTGCCACAGGTGGCACATGGAGCCATATCGGAGGGCACGCGAGGCGTTGCCCTATGCCAGCTGATTTTCGGCCTTGGGGAGGGCTGTTTCGCCCTCCGGAGGCTTCAGGGAAGCTTCCTAAAGCCCCGGAGTGCGAAAAACGGCCCAACGGGCAAACCGGAAGTTTGGAAAAACGGACTTCCTGAGCGAACCAGCAGCAAAAGGATCCAGAACCCACCCCTGGGAAGGATACTGTAAAATCTCCATTTCCTCCCGATCAGCTGGGACTCGGGAGGCAGAGAATAGATGGGGGCAGGGCCAGTCAGGGGTGGTCTTTACTGGTTCTCCGAACTACTCAAAATTTCCACTACCGGTTCTCCAGAACTGGTCAGAACCTGCTGAATCCCACCTCGGCCCCATACATATAACATAGTGTGGTTGTCTACTTCAAAAATTCCTCCTTAAGGTGGAGGCCATTACATTAATATAGTGAAATACAGCATGACAATAATTTGGTGCTATTGTTCCTCTCTGTGTTTTTGTCTACCAGAGAGATGGATGAAATGGAAGATGGGAAGAAGCAACGTAGCCTCTCTAGCAGGACACATCTCTCTCTCTCTCTCTCTCTCTCTCTCTCTCTCTCTCCCTCCCTCCCTCCCTCCCTCCCTCCCTCCATCGTATGCTCCTTTAGTCCCAATGCAACTCACATGAGAATTGTGACATTGCTGGGTTGCATATGAGAAGGATCCAATTTTAGGCAATCTACCTTCAGTCATTTTATGCCCTCCCCTATTTGCAAGATGAAAGCATTCTGGGCCCCGTGTTAAGAGCAAACCAGGAAGTGTTGATGACGGATCAAAGCCGGGAATCAAATCATACCTTCCCCAAGTATTGACTTTTATTTACAAGCTTGCAGCCGGGTGAAAGTATGAGATTTCATTTCCTTTCCTGAGCAAAAAATGGAGATAAGAGCATTGAGGCTTTCATTTCCCTTTATTATTAGATGGAAAGCAACTTTGTATTTGCTGAATGGTTTTTTGTTTTTTAAATTGCATTTTGGGCACTGGCGGTTAAAAGGGGGGGGGGACAACAACCCAGCATGTTCTGCAAAGTTGATCGCATTTCATGCTCGGCAATGGTGTTTTTATACTGCTTTGCTGTTGTGTTGTGTTGTTATGCCAAGCACAAACAATATAATATATGTATTTAGGGCTAGGTCAGAAAGTAGCCCCTTTTCAACCATAGCTTTGTGCTTTCATGGCTACTAAGATTTACCCCTTTTTTTTTTTTTTTTGCTCTAAATTTTGTTCCATAGCTTTAGAGATTGATGGCAGCCAGGGGATATTAACAGAATCTTGAAAGCCAGCCCAGGTTTCTCTCTCTCTCCCTTCGCATGCGAAACAGAATTCTTCTGCGTTTCTTTCTCGTACTTTCTTCTATACCTGAATTGTTTAATCGAGTGTTTTTCAAACATGGCAACTTTAAGAGGTGTATGGACTTTTAACTCCCAGAACTCATGGTGGCTAGGGGATTTTTGGAGTTGAAAGTCCACATTTCTTAAAGCTTGCTAGCTGGGGGATTCTGGGAGGTGGAAGTCCACAGGGCTGGTTAGAGCTTTAGAAAAACTGTGCCAAGCATTGGATAAGATCCAAGAGAGCTGGAGACCACTGAATAAAGTCTAATCTCCAGGAAAACCATTTATCAATTTATTCCGCAAAAAGACCTCCAAAGTCCCTTCCAACTATGTTATTGTTTGCTGTTATTCTGTTATCTTCTCCCAGGTTGTGTGAGAGTTACAAATGCTGCCTGGATCCTCAAAATATTTCAGTAAGATCCTAACAGGGTGGTATCCTTTCTTTTCCAGGGTTTTTGGTTTTGTTTTGCTTCTGACACACCTTGTTCTTCAAGAGAACACAGCACAGCTTTTAACTATTTCCCTGCAAGTGAAAGCAAAGCACAGCCTACCAAACCGGCTAGTACAGAAATAAATAAATCTCTCCAGATCTCACGCAGATCTTCCTACAAAAGCTCGCATCTCCTGGTCCACCCACCGTTGTTTATTCCTGTGTGATGACAAAGATTGCAAATCTGCCGGGGGGGGGGGCGTTTGTCCGTTCCCAGGAAGGTGAGGGCTGCCGCGGCTTTGGCTTGTTTGCAGACCCGTCACAAAGAACATATGCAAATCCAAATTTTCAAAGGCTGCTCGACTTTGATGTACGCTTGAGTTTCTAAGATAGAAGAACGTTTTCCCTTGATTGAATTTCAGCTTTTTATCTTGCTTGGCACGGCAAATCATAACGGGAATAACTTGAGGCATTAACCCTGCAGAACCTCTTGTGGGCAACAATTTATAGGTCTGCGAATGGAAAGGAGAAGAGAAGAAAAAGAATGAAATGGAATGGAAGGGACCTTGTAGGTCATCTAGTCCAAACCCCGCCCAAGCAGGAGACCCTACACCATTTCTTCTTAGACACCTCCAGTGACGCAGCACCCACGATTTCTGGAGGCAAGCTGTTCCACTGGTTAATTGTCCTCACTGTTGTTAATTAAGTTTCTCCTTAATTCCAGGTTGCTTCTCTCCTTGATTACTTTCCATCCATTCTTTCTTGTCTTGCCTTCTGGTGCTTTGGAAAATAGGTTGAACCCCCTCCTCTTCTTTTTTTGCAGCCCCTCAAATACTGGAATACATGTTCTACCTGTTTCTAAGAGGTCTGTAAGGGGCGTGCATAAGCGCACCACTGTGTGTACCATCCCTGTCCTACTGTCCTATTGTCCTCTTTTATCGTTACTTTTTACTTATGTTTATACAAACTGCTACTATCCTATACATGTTTGACAAACAAATAAATAAATAAATAAAAATGTCACCCCTAATTTTTCTTTTCTCTAGACTAGCCATACCCAGTTCCTGCAACCGTTCTTCGTATGTTTCAGTCTCCAGGTATTTAATCCAGTGGTGAAATCCAATTTTTTTTATACTACCGGTTCTGTGGGCGTGGCTTGGTGGGCTTGGTGGGCATGGCTTGGTGGGCGTGGCAGGGGAAGGATACTGCAAAATCCCCATTCCCACCCCACTCTGGGGCCAGCCAGAGGTGGTATTTCCCGGTTCTCCGAACTACTCAAAAATTCCACTACCTGTTCTCCAGAACCTGTCAGAACCTGCTGGATTCCACCCCGGCTTTAATCATCTTATTGCTCTTCTCTGCACTTTTTCCAAAGTCTCAACATATTTTTTGTAGTGTGATGACAAAAACTATGTGGTGTATTCCAGGTGTGGTTTTCTTACTAAGGTTTTATAAAGTGGTTTTATAATAAATTAGACCCAGGATTCTCTACCGGATACCGGCTCAGTGAAATGCCAAATAGTTGTCACCGAAGCAGTCCTCAGCTAAACAAAATCTTCCCACCCCTCATGGCAAGATGGGCATCAGATAAATTTAATCGATCAATAAATGTGTTGCAGTTGGCCAGTTCAGATTGCCTGATTTTGCAAATGTGGCAGAGCCAAACAAGATGAAGATGAGGGACATGGCAACCTCTAACAAGCCTCCTTCGAATGACAGTTAAAGGTAGTCCTCGTCTTATGACCAGAATTTCTGTTGCTAAGCAAGACGGTTCTTAAGTGAGTCTCACCTGATTTTATAACCTTTTTTTTGCCAGGGTTGTTAAGTGAATCACTGCAAGTGTTAGCGAAGTTAAGAGCCAGTTTGGTCTAGTGGTTAGAGCACCAGGCTAGAAAGCAGGAAACTTGTGAGTTCAAGTCCTGCCTTAGCCAAGAAAGCTGGGTGGGTGACCTTGGGCCAGTTCCTCTCTCTCAGCCCACCTCACAGGGTTGGTTTTTTGTGGGAAAATAGGAGGAGGAAGGTGGGTGTTTGTTGCCTCGAGTACTTTGTAAACATAATAAAGGGACATAAACGAATGAATGAGTAGTTCTTAAGTGAATCTGCCTTCCCCTTTTCTGATTGCGCGATCCTTGCCTGACCTTGAAAAGCCACACAGGTCACAAAAGGCAGCCAGAAACAATGCTAGACAATCCTAGACAATCATTGTCTGATTTGGAGCTGATTGCATTCCCTTCCTAAGGGGGAAGATAGTTTGGATCCAAAACCAATCATGTTCCTTTGACTCCAGAAGCAGCCAAAACAAGAGCAATCCCCCCCCCATTCTCCCAGGAGGGAGGGAGGGAGGGAGGGAGGGAGGGAGGGAGGGAGGGAGGGAGGGAGGGAGAGAGAGAGAGAGAGAGAGAGAGAGAGAGATTTAGAAGGCTAAAATCTCCTTTTAATGGCAGATCCAACCAGCCTTTTACAGCTGCCCCCATGTCCTGTATGCCTCAATGTATAAGTCACAGAAAAAGGAGGTCTCTCCATCCCCCCTCCAAAAAAAGATTTTGGTACTTTTGAAGCATCACATCTACTAGTATTACTGCAAGCACCAGTCTCTCTCTCTCTCTCTCTCTCCCTTGCACACACACACACACACAAACACACCTGGCAAAGGCGTTGCGAGGAAGAAGCTAGGAATTCCCGTTTGGCAGCCATTAGAACAGCTGCACCAGAATCGGCAGAGTTGGCTGTCTTCACAGGGCAGAGCAGGCATCGTGGCTATGAAAGAGCAGATTTAGCCCCCAAGGGGAGAAAGGTGGAGACCTCGCTGCTCCACTGAGTGGCATTAAGAGTGACCAGTTGGGTGCAATTACAAATAAGAGCCTGTTCCCCTCCCCCCCCTCCCCCCCTCCCCTCCTCTGCCCCCATCACATGCACCACCACCCCGCATACAGGAGAATCTGGGAAAGCAAATGTTTCTGCTCAGCTGAGCTTTGAGCAGGTGTTAAGACATTCTTGCCAGGAGGCTGATCCAACAGGCAAAAGACAACAAGACCCCTGCGGGGGTGTCATCAGGATGGGGCTTCCCCCCTCCTGCCTTCCCGGCTGACAATTCTAGGTAGATAGATGGGGGGGGGGAGAAGGAGAGAGAGAGAGAGAGAGAGACTGAAAGAGATGAATAGATGGATGGATGGAGGATAGAGATAGATGGATGGATGGATGGATGGATGGATGGATGGATGGATGGATGGATGGATGGATAGATAGATAGATAGATAGATAGATAGATAGATAGATAGATAGATAGATAGATAGATAGATAGATAGATAGATAGATAGATAGATAGATATGGATGGATGGATGGATGGATGGATGGATGGACGGACGGACGGACGGACGGACGGACGGACGGACGGACGGACGGACGGACAGACAGACAGACAGACAGACAGACAGACAGACAGACAGACAGATGATGGATGGATGGATGGATGGATGGATGGATGGATGGATGGATGGAGAGAGAGGGAGGGAGGGAGGGAGGGACGGATGGACGGACGGACGGACAGATGGACAGACAGACAGACAGATTATGGCTGGATGGCTGGATGGAGAGAGAGAGAGAGAGAGAGAGAGAGAGAGAGAGAGAGAGAGAGATGATTGATAGATAGATAGATAGATAGATAGATAGATAGATAGATAGATAGATAGATAGATAGATAGACAGACAGACAGACAGACAGACAGACAGACAGACAGACAGACAGACAGACAGACAGACAGACAGACAGACAGACAGACAGACCCTATTCACTCGGAGATTCCCTCCCCTCCCCCACCCAAGGACGGACCCGTTCATTGGCATTCCGGAGAGACCGTCTGCTTCCCTACAAACATTTGGGGGAAAACCTTGGGATGCCTGTGGAGGGGAACCTCCTCAGATGCAGGCGAGTTAACTCTGTTGCCATGGCAACGGCACCCAGGGGCTGCCAACAGCGCTGGGCTGAAGAATGGGCCAGATCAGCGTGTGGCAGGATGAAGGGGGGGGAGAGGGGGGAGGGAGGGAGGGCAGCTGATTGTTATGCTGGGAGCAACATCTCCTAAAGATCTCCCTGCAGAGAATCTTTTTTTTCTTTCTTTTCTTTTTTTTTTTCCTTTTCCTCCCCAGCTCCATTTGTATGCCTCATTCGCCTCACCCATCATCCACAGGGTTTGCTCCGGGAGAGGAATGAAGCAGGATGGGGGCTCGGGAGCCTTGGGGAACGTGGGATGCATTCTCATGTTTCGGATCTCCCTTCGTTTCAGCTCTGACGAGTGAGGGAAGATGGAGACTTTGGGAAGGGAAGATACTTCCAGAGGATGGAGAGCCAGGTAAGATTCCCATCCCCTCCCCATAAGTTGAGGGTGGGGTGAGGGTTGCACATAGGGTGTGGCATATCTTTGAAGCACAATTTACGTAGATGCTCCCAGAGACCCCCACAGTTATTAATCCTCGCCTAATATGGAAGGCGTGTCCCACCTTGGCGACTCTAAGACCTGGGGACTTCAACTCCCAGAATTCCCCAGTGAGCCACTTCCCCTAATATGGAAGGCTGATGTTCTAAGCCAGGGGTCCAACCTTGGCCACTTTAAGACCTGTAGACTTCAACTCCCAAAATTCCCCAGCCAGCCATCTCACCTAATATGGAAGGGTGATGTTCTAAGCAAGGGGTATCCAACCTTGACCAAGGCCTGTGGACTCCCAGAATTCCCCAGCCTGTCATGGGAGTTAAAGTCCACAAGTAGCCAAGGTTGAACTATGCTCCTGAAACCTGCTCATATTGAATGAGTTGCCAAAATAACAACAATTTCAGGAAGTCGTTTATGAATTCAGCTCCTGGTTGGGACCAAGGCCTTCTCGTTTTTGGAAAAAGCTCAGTGGCTACTCATATTGGCTACCAAGACTGAATCAAGCTCATATTTTGGGCATCACACCACACTCTCCCTTCAATCAATGGGGCGAAGTCATCCCTCCCTTAGCAGGCCTGAACAAACCTAGTGTCTGTCTTTCTTTCTTTGTTTAAATTTATGGAATTATCCACTCCACTTGTCCATAGCATCCTTTTCATTTCATGACATAATCAAAGTAGGACTTCTTCTTTTTTTCTATTTAAGACACACTTCATTTTTCTCCCTAACCAAAAATACGTGGTTTTCTCATTGTGCGTTGTGATTCATTCATGTTGATCATCCAACGGTGTTGAGACTCAATCAGCTGCCATTTTTCCTGGATTTCAATGAGACAGAAGCTGGACAGAAGCTCTCGTGTCTTCCTCAAACTCTCATCTGAAAGCTGCATTTCCAGGATGAGTGAGGTGTCAGGGTTCCAAATAACACCCCCAACAAAAGAAAACTCCGAGGCTTGAGTTTCCTCAAACTTCCATTTTATTAGAGATGTCATATTGGCACATCTGGGAAAACCCTATTCTGAAATCTTCCAGTTTTCCCCACCCAAAAGAAAGTCCAAGTCCCTTCCACCACACACACATGTCCATCACATGGTCCAATCAAAGCACCGTCCCAACAGGAGATGCCTCCCAGGAACACCCCTCCAGGTGCAGGGCAGAGTGACCTTGACTCTCTGAGAAAGGAATGTTAAAAGGTAAAGGTAAAAGTTCCTCTCGCACATATGTGCTAGTCGTTCCCGATTCTAGGGGGCGGTGCTCATCTCAGTTTCAAAGCCGAAGAGCCAGCGCTGTCTGAAGACGTCTCCGTGGACATGTGGCCGGCATGACTAAACGCTGAAGGTGCACGGATCACTGTTATTATGGAATGTAATAATAATATTATAATATATAGTCATAATAATATAGTTATTATGACTATATATCACTCTAGCTCCATGATGGCAAACCTATGACACGTGTGTCCAAAGTGGCACATGAAGCCATGTCGCCCGGCACGCGCAGCCTTGCTTGTTTGTCTTCCGGGTTTCAGGCATGCATGTGCATGCGATGATCAGCTGTCCTTCGCGCACACAGCAGTGCTGAAAACTGGTGTGCACATGCGCACCGGCCAGCTGATTGTCGGGTGCGCATACGCACCAGAACCCAGAAGTTGGCTTTTCCAGAGCGTGATTCCTTCACGCACATGGGAGTGCCGAAAACCGGCCTGCACAGGCACGCCGGCCAGCTAATCATCAGCCGTGCATGTGCTCTAGAACCTGGAAGTTCCGCTTTTCCGGAGCGTGGCCCCGATGAGCATGCGCGATCTTTTCGGCACTCCTTGCCGAAAAGGTTCGCCATCACTGCTCTAGCTCCATACAATCCCCCCTCCCAGTTTCCCTCAATAGGAAACGTGGCAGGCCTGAAGGCCCAACGGAAAAGATGGCTTCCAGGCCTGACAGGAGGTTGTCCAAAGGCAAACACCTCCGAAATTACCCGCAATCAAAAGTTACTGGTGCAATCAGCGTCTCTGATGTGGCCCGGTGAAATCAAACAAAGCCGTGAATCCTTTCTCGCTCAGGTTTCAGGAGCAAGCAATTCAATTTTGGAGAGTGTGAAGCTATCAGAGTTATGAATATGGATGAGACAGATGGCTGTGAGGACTTCAGGGAAGGGTGGGGGGAGAAAAGGAACATCGGTTGCTGATTAGCTCCAATAAACGGGAAGAATGTTTTCCCGATTGGAACTCCAAGGCCACCAGACACACATTTTTTTGTGGAGAGTAGGAGTAAAGTGTAGGAAGATGTATAGATAGTCCTCAACGTACAGCCATAATGGCGCCCAAAATTTCTGCTACTAAGTGAGACGTTTGTGGAGGGGGTCTTGCCCCCGTTTGATGGCCTTTCTGGCCACCGTTGTTAAGGGGATCCCTGCAGCCGTTAAGTTAGGAACAGAGTTGTGAAGTGAATCCAGATTCCCCGTTGACTTCGCTTGTCAGAAGGTCGCGAAAAGGGATCACATGACACAGCAACCGTCATAAGTATGAGACAGTTGCCAAGCATCTGAATCTTGAT